>JZKD02S0230015.1:0-27363 GCA_000966675.3 Picea glauca
TCATTTTTGCATGTGTAATTCATAATTTAAATTTTGATATATAAATTATATATATATATATAATGTGTCATCCGTGTCCTATTTCTGGGGGTCGTCGTGCCCGTGTGGGATACTCGTATTTCCGTGTCCCTGTGTCAGGTGACTTAGGTTTGAAGGCATTCTGCTTGTAACTGTCAGCAAATATCTCCAGTTGTTTTTGGGTAATACTCCATGGCACATTTTAAGTGAATCACCTGCAGCAGTTTTGATGTAAACTTTTAGCCATCCCTTGACAGCATTCTCAAGCAGAGATTAAAGAGAAGCATTTTAAGCCTAGAGGCATGGTTGCTGCACATCAATCCACACACTAGGTGTCTTGTTAACACTTCAATAGATTCAGATTTACTAAGCAGCAGTCTTGAACTCAGCATATTGGACTAAGTCTGTTTCAGTGGAAGCTACAGGCAGGATGATATTACAGTTTCACTTCACCTGCAGTGAGAGGTAGACAGCTGGTTCGTTGGCAGATTCATCCTCAGATAGTGTTTGAAAAGCATGTGACTCCAGCAATATTTTTAAAAAACGTCCTAACCTTAAAGAAGGAAAATCGTGAAGATCACACACAAGAATCAAGGTGTGGCAAGACGAGGATGGTCAGTTTTTTCCAGCTCATTTATTGGACATGCATCGAGGAGATCCATCATTAATAGCCCCATCAGGTCAGTTATTTGGAAAATTTGTTAGTATATTAGAAGAGAAGCACTCAGCTAAAAAAGGGACTTGGCATGGTCAAACATTAGGTCAAGCCTAGATCTAGCTACCATGATTCAAGAGAGGAGGCATTCCACCTTTGGAGAATTGGTTATTTATGTTTTATGTTTTTAAAGACAAATCCTAACTTAAGGAAGGCATTCAAGACTCTAAGCAAACCCACCTTAGATCCACTTTTCATGGAGTGTGTTAGCTTTGTTTATGGAATGCTGCAGGGAAAAGTTGTTATAAGTCCCCATATGGAGCCAGGTGTTACCCTTCAAGATGCATAGGCATTTTGAGAGTTTGCTAGCAGCCCTATTTGAGGAAGATACTACTATTGTGGGACTTTGTTAGATGTATTTCATATCTATTTAATGTAGCAGCCAAATTTCCTTTCTAAGTGTTGGCCTCTAATGATGTTGCATGTCCAACGTTTGTAGCTTGAGTTGAACCCAACTTCTTTTTCACCGTTTTCCATTGTTCCGCTTTTATAGCAGGGACTTGAACTGCAGCAGCTTTTTTACAATCTTTTGCAAAATGGCCATATTCATGGCAAGATTTACACTTGAATGGCAGTTGCTCATAGTCTAGCTATTGCACATGCTTCCAATTATCTAGGTTCAAGAGTATGGTTTGTGGGAGCCCTTTTTCCAGATTGATTTGCACACAGATTATCATGCATGCAAACATTCCTACTTTTGGCTCTGATTTGTCTAAGTATTTTCCGAGAGTGTTACCAATTACCCTGAGGCAGTCTTCATTCCAGCAATAAAGAGGAAAATGTGGCAAATAAACCCAAACCAGAACAGCTAAGGGCACATCTAATTCTGGATCAAAATCCGAGGTCCAACTGTTAAGATACATTCATCCAGATCCCATAATTTATGGTCCATTTTGGAAGATGAGATCATGATCCTCCTTGAGTTCAAATAAGAATGCATAAAACCCCCTGCCACAGAAAGAATAGGTGAGTTTCCCTTTGATCATGGCCGTCCAATTTTTTTGCATCCACAAATCCATTGATTTTGGGGATGGCCAAATTCCTGTGAACTGCCCAATTAGACCTCTATCAGCCAAGGCCAAGGCTATGTGCATGGAGGTAGCAACTGGAAGCTTGAATTCAGGGATCAATTCCATTTTCTTGACAAATATTGTTGGCAAAGATTTATGTGCATAATTCCCCAGGGAGGCAATTGAAGCCTGAAAGTTAGCCACGTCAGGATCAGGGGGGGGGAGCCCCCTCTTGGGGATGAATCCATGGCCCAACGGCTTGAGAATAGCAGCAGCAATGGAAAACGAGCTAGGGTCTCACAACGACAGAGTCAATGTGGTACATATTATGGAAGGCAACCGTAATCATTAATCATGAGAGAGAGGCATTGGATCAATGTTAGGCTGACTTGTAAATAGAATTGTCCTTTTGTTAGGGTATAATTAAATCCTCAATGGTTCATAATGGAATTGTATATCTTCTAGGGCATCAAATCAATTTTAGAAGGCCTTATAAATGGAAATACATCTTCTAAGGTAGTACTAAATGCTGTGTTTCCCTATAAATGTGAGCAATCTCTTCGTGAGTATCAATAAAAAAATCAATGAAAGACAGGTACTAGGGAGCATTATGAATAAGGGATATACATCCTCGTCAATAATTTAATGATTTCCTCATGTAGTTAGTCTTAGAGGGTATCAATAACTAATGGGAATACTCACTAATCAAAGATACACTGCTTCTTGTCCTCGTAGCTGTACACTTCCCCCTCATAAATGCAAATTTTCCTTCGTCGATATCTATAAATGCTAGGCAGCTTCATAAATGCAAGATATACCTTAACTTAATACTGCATGCCATCCTCTTCATAAATACAGTTATATACTGTTACAGGATTCAGTGTATGCTAAGTGGTCTTGTAAAATTAAGATGCACCCTGGCTTAAAATTTGGCAGCCATATGAATGCTTTTGGTTGTTTTTTCCATCAAAGAGTAGTGTTTTTTTCAACAAAGTATTTTTTTTCAAGATGCTTTTTCAATATGCAGGTAACATCATAAGCGATCCAAAAATAGTACTTATAGATGATAGTAGTGTTATGTTTGTCTTAATAATGTATATACAAAACAATCCTGCACATGTATAAAGATACGTCTTAGTAAGTACTGGTTAAACTGTGAACAGGTGCATTATAGATTTTCAGCAGTCATGAATTTTTCCTTAAGTGCCGGGTAGGGTATCATCTTTTAACTACCCCTTCTTGACCTCATAAATGTACATTCTATTCTGCATAACTGCATTTGTAGCCTTCCAGGGAATCAATAAATGTCAACTATTACAAATATAAGACAAGTTACAGCCCTTTTAGGACACAAAAAGAGTGCATAGCTCTTAGTAGCTTTCAGAAATTGAGGCGCTCCATACAAAAAGCTTCACGGGAATGAAAAAAACAGGATGGAGATAATGCTATAATGAACCCTCTTTGTGGCAGTTTCTCATCCAGTCATTGGTCACATAGATTATCCATTTACTGAGTTTTATTTTTACTAATTATTTGAGTTTAACTAGTTTTACTTTGTACAGGTGGAGAACACAAAGGTTACTATGCTACTGCCATCTTGCTATCAAAGGTGCCAACTGTTTAATATTTCTAAGCTTAGTTTGCATTATCACATTGGTGACTTTTCTTTGTCTCTATTGTTTAGAAAATGCAGCAAAATACAAACAAGGGAACCATTTCTCATTATATGATAACTAGACACATATGAGAGCTTCTAAGATCTCCCCATTCCATTACAAATTGATAATGGTAACTAAAATATTGATCTTGCATTCAACTCTGACCAGTTGAGTTGTGCGTTTTCTCTGTCTAACAGGAAAAAACACCAAATGGAGTACAGTGGCTAAGGGTTCATGAAACATCCAGAAATGATGCGTAACAAGTTCAAAATCATCATTTGATGTCACCTTCATGTTGCTTCCTCCAGCCTGGAATAAAATCTAAAAAAATGTTAGTTTGAAACAACAATGCTTGACATTCATTCATCAATCCTTGAAGAACTCACTGAAAAAATATTGTCTATTGTTAGGATCCACACTTGTCAAGGTATGATTTTGAATTCTAATAGTGCAATTTATTGTTATTGCAGGAATTGGCAGAGCTCTATCATTGGGATAGGGGTTCTCATTAGCAATGCTCGCAAATTGTTGTAAAGTTTACACGATAAACTGGTTGTAACCTCAGACAAACCAACAGTTGCAAGTTGTCTCAAAACTCTTTAGTAGAATCTGCATGTGCCCTATCAGATATTCTACCGCTGTGACTCTGGATATATTACACATTTCATATAGAATTTGCCAGTAACTTGATTGCCAATGACATGTACATTAGGTAAAAATATCCATATTTCAAGGAGTTTTTCTTGATCATATCTATGCTTGTATTTTGACTTATTTACACCATTTTAGAATATTTCTCATAGGAGAACTGCTTTCCTCTAACTAATCCTGGAAGCTCCAGCCTGATGTTTGCATTTATATATTACGAGCGGGGAGTCAACCACAATCACCAATGCAATCTACCTGTCCTGGGATTCCATTTAGATAGCCAGTGCTTGCAGTAAGGCCACAAACTTGGTCATATTGTTTGAAGAGTTTTACCTATACCAATTAAGTGAGGATGGATGATATATCTTTTTATGATTTTTTAAGCACTACCATTCACACTGTTGGTTTAAACTACTTTATCTACTCTGATCTTACCTTACTGTCATAAGTTGACCCAGGTTCAGATTTAACAAGCTTCCAACAAAAGCCCTCTAAAACTATCGGCCCTCCTGGTAAACCAGAAGGCAGCGCAGTAAACAGGGTGCACTGCGCAGTCTCACCCGAGATAGTTCTATGGGTGGCTGCAATACTCAGACGCTTGCAACTTGGGAATAAGTGGAGATTTGTAATTGTACCTTGTGTTCTTCATTTATTTAGTCTAACATCTTAATTACTCGGTCATTCTTACTCATGCATGTGAAATATCAGATCTAATTAGTTCCTTCATTCATTTATCTAGCATTTAATCATTAACAACAATGGAGATGCATAACATTCAATCATATAACACAAGTTTTACCGTGGTTCACCCCCTCTTGGGCTACGTCCACAAATATTTGGCTTTCAAGCTCTTTTATTATGTCTCAACAATATATAGCGCCACGCGTGTTTACAGTCTTGGATCTTACGATCTTCACAAGCTTCCCGATCCTTGTGAGGCTGACTAGATATCACCAGGCTCCTTAGCCTGCGATCTAACTCTCAAGATCGAGTTGCTCGACTCTTCTCTAGCTCACCAACTTACAAAATTGTTGTAGTTCTAGCCTTTCTCATTCTTCTCTCTGTCTCTCTCTATCTCTATCTCTATATATCTTTCTAGACCTCCTAGGTACTACTTATACATATTCTTGGTTTATTAGCCATTACAATATCATGCAAAAACCATAACCCTAATGTAGTTAGGTCTCCCTTGCATGCGCGCCTTGCATGCTTCCTTAGCATCTATTTCTTTTCCTTCCAGCTGTCTTTTCTTTCCACTTCATGCTTTTCTCTCCAAAAATGGCCTATTCCCAAAAATGGGCCTTCGCCCAACACACAACCAGCTCTTGATCTACCCGGTTTGCTTCTGGAAGCTCCATTGAACTTAGATGTTATACCATCCCTCAAGACCAAGGTTAAAATTTGAATTTTTCACTGTAAGGAAAATGCAATGACAACTTAAACTATGAAACATTCTTATGGATGAGGACTTCGGCAGGCTGAAATAACTATGAATTAAATTTTAATTGCTACATATTAACTGAACAAGCTGCACAATAATCATTTTGATCGGGCTTAGGCTAGTGAAAATGTGTTAACATGTATTATATTTGTACTTTATCCTTACCTCTTTTGGGTAACTTATTCTAAATTGATGTGTCACGCACTTCATTGTATTATAATGTTTTTTCAACTTTGGTCACTCTCCCCAGAATTTTGTACTCTATATATAGTAATACAAATGAGTACAATGCTAGCAATCTTTTCTCATATTTGCATACTTAGCTCTCTTGTGTTTTTCTGGTGTGAGTATCTTTCTTTTATTGTTGTTGTTGTGCTCATATCACATTGTTACTGATTTTATGTGGCATGAAGATACTTTAAAGGCTCTTGATTCACTTTGCATTGCATAGAAGCAACTTGTAGGAACTGATGGGTTTCTATGAAGAATAAGAGAGCAAAGGAGTATTTACTCCATTCACATTGCTCTCTTCTCTATAAATGAAGCATACCCATTGGGAAGTTGTGTTCGATGATTTGTGAAAAGTTTGAAGTTCAAAACAGAGGATGAAACATTAGAGAAAATTTGAGGGCTAAAATGGGCCTCGTAAGGAAAATAATAAAATAATAGTTAAAATAAAATAAGAGTTATGAATTTTCAAAAAGAAAGAAAGAAACTACATTTTATTATTGTTTTTTTTTTGGCTTATCTCCTTATAGGTTTATTCAAATTTCAAGTGTAAGCAGTCGTTGGATGCGGAATTAAATTCCGCATCCGAAGAGTGCCTACACTTGAAATTTTAGTAAATCTATAAGGAGATAAGTTGAAAATATTATTAAAAATGTAGTTTTTTTTTTCCCTCCAAAACTATTTACCCTTAGGGTTGACATCATCATCTTGAATCTTATTGGTTCTTTTAAAGTTGATGTTGATAGCACATTTTTTTAGACCAATTTTTGACCCGAAAATTTCTCTAATGATGGCTAAGGAGCAACATTCCCATTTGAGATGGATATTATTGGAGTTTGAGTTTATGATCAAGGATGCCTAATTATTACGATTGGGTGAGTGTCTTGATCCTTTTCATCTATCTGAAAAGGTGAAGCAAAGATTTTTCAAATGTATCTACAAATGTTGATTCATATGCTAATACTTCAAGTTTCTATGAAGAATGGGCCAACTATTTATTGACCATAATGCAATGGGTTAGACTGCCAAGCTTCAAAACAAGTTGAACATTAAATTGACAACACAAGCACCTTATTCATGTGGCTTCTATATGATTCAAAAGCATCCCTAAAGAAACTAAAGCCCATGAGCACAACAAACTAGTGCAACACAAGTGCACATATATGGTCAAGCATGATGCAAGTGAGCATGACACATACATTCATGAGACAAAGGAGTGCAATATGTAGAGAAAAGAGCACATGGGATGTTGACAACACTAAGAGTGCAGAGGGACACGACAAGAACTAGAGCATGATAAGGTGAGTGCATGGCAAAGGCATGCTGCAGGAATGCGCACTAGAGGAGAGAACAAGACAAAAATTAGGCATGTCGAGTATGGTTCAAATGTATGAGAGATGAGCATGCATGATAGGTGCATGATAACAAACACATGTGACAATGATGAACACAATGAGCAGGTGTTACAAAGGAAGATTTCTACGGGAAGTTGAATGGCTCCAGTGGAAGCTAAAGAGACGAAATTGGATTTGAAGAGTTTGGAATGAATTTGACAAGCCATATGGACATGAACAAATGTAGGAGAAAGATTAAGAGTCAAAAGAAGTTAGACAGTGAGTCGACGATGTAAATAAATAGGGTTGTTGTCGATTGAGTTTTGTTAGCTAGCAAGTCCATAACCAATCCTAAGAGATAGAGATAGAGATAGAGATAGATATAGAGTTGTAGAGAGTTGGTCATTGATCCAAAGTAGAGCATTAAGGTTTGGATTATAAATCTCTACATATATCTTGATTTCTATTAATGAGAGTGAGTGGACCTTTGCCCATACTATGATTTGGTTTTGAATATAGTTTGATTCATTGTATGAGTATTCAATATACCATCATGTATCTTTTTGTAATCATTGTGTTGCAAGCCACTATGCTTAGTCTATGAATGACGAGATATTGGAGAATCAAGACCATTACACTATCTACTACACCATTTGGTATGAGTGTGAGGCTTGGGAAGCTCTATGATAGAAATGAGAAAGAGAAGGATCAGAGAAAATGACCTCTTTGTTGTGAGTGAGAGAAAGTAGAAATGACAAGAAGCAATGAAAGGACAATTGTGAACAAGGAATTACAGGTGCTACAAAGAAGAATTAAAGAGTTGGAGAACAAATAAGAATTTAAAGAATTTGAAGAGAATGACTCTAAACTCGAAGAGGAAGAAGAAAAAGAGGTTGAAAATGGAGACATTGTAGCACAATGAGATTTTTGAAAAACTAAAGGAGAGAAAAGGTTGAGGTTTCTTGTTATAATGGAAGCCTAAGGGAAGAAACATTGATTGGTTGTTTATGAAAAACAAATCACTACAAGAGAATGAATGTCCCTCAAAGGACAAAATTTCCATGTACAAAGTTGAAGGGACATGTTGCCATATGGTGGGATTTCGTGCAATAGAGTAAATTTGAAAGGGTAAAGAGAAAATTCAATGCTAAAGTAAGATGGTTGTGAAGCTTCGAGATAAATTCCTGCTTGTAGATTACAAGCGAGGATTGTTCAAGTAATTGCGGAACCTCAAATAGAAAGAACAATGTACATGAGCACTGTTGTTCCTGAGATTGATTCTAAGGCTCAAAGAATAATGTCAAGCATCAAAGGTTTTAAAATGAAGTATTTTGTAAGTGCTTTTTCTACCTTCAGTTTTCTAAGAAATAATCTTTAAATGAAATTAATAATAAGACAATACATAGGTTGTATCTCGTTATTTGAGTCGCCATTATAATGTCGAATGATGTAGAAATGATTTACAAAACTGTTAAAACAAAGTCAGGTATCAATTACAGATAAGTCTCACCTTGTTTGCAGTAGAAGAAAAGTAGAAGATGCACCCTTGAATAGGATATAAAAATGCAGTAATTCACACAGATCATTGGTCTTGTTTTACTCACAGTAATAACAGAGGAAAAGTTTTTTACTGAATGAACTGTTGATATAATATGATCACATTAGATGTAATACTAAATTGCAATCATTCACTCTTCAAGAATTACATAAAGAAATTCAGAGAAATGGAAACACAGAGGAAACACATAACTCAAATTGAACGAAACTTAGAATCTCTGTCTGCACTTGTATTAATTCTCAAAAGAGTTGCTCTTTTACATTCGGCAACAAGAAGCCTCAAATAGATCTAAAATCTATCTATTTATACAAAATTTGTCACAACTGAAAATCGTTGGACTTCCCACAATATATGACTAAAAATAGAATACATCCGAATAAAATAACAGTATGCAAATATTGTTGAGTTTTGTTGGCGCTTCCTTTGTCTCTTTGTCTCTTTGTTTGCTTGTAGATGCGCTCTTTTTCCTTTGATCTTCAAGCCGGGTACACATGTCCATTAAGGCCACCATAATCATTTGGCTTATTGTCTTTGCCATTTGATCTCGTTGCCATCTGTCTCTTCGGATGAGTTCACTAGGATAAAGAATTGTAGTTGAAGAGAGGGTGGGGGATAATTAGATGAGTGGCTCATCGTTGGCTCGTTATGGGATGGCTAACGGTTACAGGGAAGAGTAATTGTTCACGAAAAGGATGATGGGGGAACAAGTGTCCAATAAGGTGGGATGAGTGGATGCAAGAATGCGGGTGGTAGGGATAGACGAGGTAAGTGACGGTTGGAGGGTGAAAGGTAGAGTGGGTGGAGAAAGTGGAAATTGTACATGCTCTTTCATTTGCTCCCAGCTATACTCGCTTTTCCATGTTCAATGCATTGGGTGCACCTGTTCCTCAATGCTACCACGAATCTTGAAGGCTCAATCCTTTCATTTAATTCAAAGGAAAACATCTTCTTCTGTATTTGGGGCAACTTCTCCTCGATTTTGTTCACTTCTTGGACTGTGACCTGATATTGTGAACTTGAATTAACCAACCATTCATTTATTTTAAGTAAATCAATCTGGCTCATCTCTTGGATGGTTTCCTGAGTATTTTCCTTGTTCCTTCTGGAAATTTGTTGGTTCATTTCTATCTCAATCTTCCCCAAGGCCTCTGAGATATTATTCCCTTTGAACTGAATCAACTTTTTGTTTATTGAATATAATGCCTCTAGACAAGCCTATTTTACATCTCTGGCAAGTTTCTTGCCTTCTTCCGGATTTGTTTCCCAGACTTTTAGGGCCATTTCGCCTCTTACTTGTCCAGAATGAGAGAGAAGGGGAAGACCATGGGTATCTTTACTTCCATATGAGAACTTCTTGAAACTTAGACTGGGTTGCGCATGCCTCTTTTTCCTTGACATAAATATTTTTTGGGGAAAGGTCTACTGCCTGATAGCATTTCTAAATAACATCTACTTTTTGATAGAGCTCTTGTTGGGCAACTTCCAACTTCTCGTTGATTTCTGATGATTGTGTTTTGAAGGCCGTCATATCTATCGTTGTGTTCTCTGTTAGGGTCAATCTGGCCTGCAACTGCTCAATCAAATCATCACGTTGAGTGATCAAACCTTGGTTGGTATGTGAACTCCGGTAGAGCAGCTTAAGGTTATCCTGTAACTGCTTAATTTGATGTTGATGACTAGCCCTGATTTGTTCAATGTCTTGGTTCATCTTGCTTCTAACAGTCTTCTCTGTACTATATGTCTCATTCTGCAATTTCTCTACCAAGAGGCATTTTTGTCGTAGTTGTTCGATTAAATTGTCCACTGACCATTGACTGGCACTGGAAAAATCCCCTAATCATCCTGCAACTTCTTTCGCAAACTCAGGACCATCTTGGTCTTTCCCATCATACACCAATCTTTGCCTTTTAGTGACAACTCCATATTTTTGGTGAGATTATCTTTTTACAATAGCTTTTCGCTTCTTGCTGAAAAAGAAATTTGAGGGAGGCATCTTTTCGGGCAATATAGGAGTAAGATCACTTACAAAATTGAGTTCGGAACTAGGATTTACGAAGTTGGTATGTAAAGGGGTTAATGATGTAATAGGAGAAATAATTTTTGTGGAAGGTTCTTGTCCTGTTGTATTCGGGGTGCCAGCAGGAGTAGCTAGTGTTGAATGAGGAACAACTTGTCCCAGATTCATGAAGGCTTCGAACTGAGCTAACACTTGTGGATCATTCAGTCCTGACAATGATGCTCTTATTTCTTGAAATAACCCTTTTGGGCCTTTTGGGACTTCTTCAACTTTGTGCTTAGCGGAGCAACTCGGCTCAGATCATGTGGGTCTAGCTTCCTGTGAAGAAGGCATGGGTTTTGATTCTCCTTGCAATATCTTTGGCAAGTTGTTTCGTCTGTGCTTTTGAAAGCTGAGGAAACCAACTTGTTGGTCAGGAGGCAGAGTCTGGAATCTGCTTTGAACTTCCTCATAAGATCTAACTCCCCTAGACATCTCGTCATAAGGAGAATTCTCATGGATGTATCGCTTCATGTTAAACTGAGCCAAATGATTTTCCACTATCTTATGTGGATCATGCTTCTTGAATTCGATGCCAACTAATTTGACATTTTCCAAGGCTGCGGCCTCGACTTTAGAATGACCGAAATCTAATAATGTGAACATGCCAACTTGAATGGGAAAAATTGGCCAAACCTTTTTCTGAGCTACTTTCAATTATTTGTTGATACCTCCCACTATTGTTTGGTATGCCACTTCTCTGCATACCAACCTGTCAGGTAAAAACTGCGGGAGGGAATGAGGAGGAACAGAATAACCAAATACTCTGATATAGGAGAAATTCTCCTCAAGGAACCAGTTTGCAAGTGTGCCTAAGTTCCCCATAATCCTTTCTGAAATTCGGGGCGGCGGGTGACCATAGATAGCTATGTGAACATGTACCACAACGTTGTGACAGATTTCGTAAAAGAAATATATGGCATTTTCCTCCCATAATTTGGAGTGGTAAAAATGAATTGGCTTAGAATTGGCCGGGGTCCAACTCTAGTTCATCAGGGGAAAAGGGGTCATGAAACAAATGGCATCCATAACATATACTGACATGTAAAAAGGGGCAGGATGCCCTTTTGATTTTTTTGATTTATACTCAGCGATTTCCTTGGCCAAATTATCAGATAGCGTTTTATCCCAATTGAAGGTATAACCCTCAACTACTTCATTCATGATTGCTACCCACTCAACTGATAAATGTGTAGGGTTCTTCTTTCTAAACAGGCGACAGAACATCATGGCTATATACAACATATGAGTGTCTAAAGATGTCGTGGCGTACATACCATGAGTGTCGGCTCTGAATTTTTTCGGATGTCCCCACTAGGTCTTGACTATATCATGACCATTTTTACTGTATTAAGTGCATTCCCTTCTCTCAAAATCTAGAAGAAATGTGACATTGTAAGTGTATTTAGGGGTAGGGGAAATCTTGTACATTAATTGTAGGTTTTCTGGTTGGAAAGAGCCGATGACGACCTACTGGTGGTTGATGACGCTCCTGGTTTGGATGTCGACATGTTCCAAAGCCCAATTTATCATATCATTGTATGGTATAATTCTGGGCCATGCAACGATCTTATGCAGTTTCGACTGTGCTACAAATCTAAGATTAGCTGCAAAAGACTCATCGTCTTCCTCGACATAGTCATCTGGATAGTTAATAATCTCATGCTCCAAGATATCGAACACCTGCTTCCAAGTTTTAATGGCGTTTGCAACTTGCGGAGTTGTGTCTAATAGAACATTTGCGTTTGGATTTGAATCATCACCCGATGCATCAAGATTCTTTGCATCTTTTTGTGGTGCCATAATCCTCAAGGAAACATAATTAGCCTACCTATGACAAGAGAAGTTTGTAAGCTCTACACTGAATAAAAAACTACTAATTGCAAATGGTAAAAACGATTTTTAAATTCGAAGTGCTTTATTCAAAAAGTCTGTCGATCTTCGTATAACTCTATTGACGAAGAATTTATTAAACTTAATGGAATTCATTACCTAGCGATTCACAATCTTTATTTGAAATAATTAACCTTAATCAATCATAAATGTCATTAATACTTCGACGGTTTGTGTTCAGAAGTTTTGGATGTGACAGGGTGGACATCTCTCGAAGTTCGAATTCACGGAGGATTTAATCTCTACTTAATCACTTTTATGTCTTAATTAATCATTTTTTAAAAACGTTGTATTAACTTTAAGTATTTCGGGAGTTCAGAATTCAGAAGTTTTGAATATAGCACAAGGGAAAATTTCTGAAGTCTGAAACTACGAACTGATTAATTGACACTTAATCATGACTAATTAAAGTCGTTAATTGCTTTATTAACTCTTTGAAACCCCTTTTTGCTTTTGTAATTACTTTACTTCGATGCTTTGATACTTCGGGGATTGTGAAATAAAAAACTCTCGAAGATCAATCTCTTGGAGTGATGCGACATAGATGACATCATTCTGATGATGTGTCAAGGAAAGAGAGGTGCCATGTGTCACTTGAAAACGTGTGAATCATCCAACGTAAATGTCAAAAGTAAGTGCCACGTGTCAACCCATGAAAATATTCTTAAAGGACACGTGTCCTATGACTCGTGTCTATAAGTCCTTTAGGAAAATTCATGAGTGGCTATCATCGAGACTTCGGAGTTTCGGGGTATTCGTTGCTTAGGTTTGTTGGAATACCTGAAGCGCGAATCTGCGAAGCGACTGTTAGAGGCTTTCTTTTAAAACTCAGGTGGCTTCAAAACTTCAGAGATCATTAGGACCATTCGATCAAATTAGAGTAACTCATTGACGATAGATACCGTAAGCGCCTTATTGATAAATAATAACCAATGGATTTATTTTAATTTTAAAAGGCCGCTTTCTAAGTTTTTTATATTTTTTGGGGTAAAATTTTATTTCTAAGAGGTAAAATATATAAAGCTCAAAATTATACGTGTTCTAACAAGCACACTAAGGACTCTACAAAATATCCATACATGCAGGAGACGAGGAAAAAGACCAATACATTTCAAAGTAGGTAAATGGTTTGAAGTTTGTCATTCAAGATGAAATTAGTTTGCATAAGATGCACTCCATTGAAGAATCATACCAATTAGCACTGAGGGTAGAAGAGAAATTAGTGCACAAGAATAATAAAAATATAGTTTGCAAAGGAAAGGTAGTGGTGGTGGAGAGATCACAATTCCACACAAAAGGTGGAAGATGTGTGTGACAAGAAGTTAAAAAAAACAAATGAAAATAACACAACAAGAAGAGCTTGTGGAAGTTTTAAAGGACGAGGAAGATGAAAAGATGGTTATAGAAGATAAATATAATACTATACTTGTAGAGACAGAGGTCTCAAGTTGTTCGAATGCCTACAAAGAGAAGGTGCGTGTGCGCTCTCTCTCTCTCTCTCACGCACACACAAATGAATTGAAAACTCAACTACACGTAGGGAGAAGTATTTGAGGATATATAGATAATTGCAATGTATGGATTAAAGTTGATGATGCATAGAGGAATGATCGTGCTAAAGAAGCAACAATGAGCGCCGTAATAAGACTAGTGGTTGAGGAAAAACATTGAAAAAAAGTGGAAATTAGGAGGTAAGTGATGTAAAGTTATTATCAACTGTGGTAGTACTGAAAATATGGTTGGAATAAAGATTGTAGAGAAATTAAAGCTAGTGCAACATAAACACCCACATCAATAAAAAGTATTTTGGTTTCAGTTTAAATATGAAGTGATGGTGATGGACTAGTGCAAGGTGTCTGTTAGTATTTGGTGAGTATAAAGATGAAATCATGTGCGATGTCATTCTTATAGATGATTTCCATTTGTTGTTGGGAAGTCCATGGAAGTGTCATAGATGCATAATGCATGATGGGATGAACATCTACACCATAACCAAGGATGGACAAATATTTTGGTTGCTATTATTGAAGGAAGGAGAGCCCAAAGTGGTGTTACTATTGTCTACAAAGAATTTTTTACATGTGATGAAGAAACAAGAGTGTTATGTAGTTGTGTAGAAGAAAGTGATGGAGCACAACAGGATGACAGAGCATGTCAAGGAAAATAAGATCCCTACAAAGTGGAGAAGTTAGAGGGAGATAATGACATCCCAGATATAGTGCCCTAAAATTTAGACTAAGTTGACTAACCCTATGAACATATTGTCTAGACACCACTTATGCCCTAATGTATAAATGTTATTTATATGATGTGATTTGTTACCATTCAATGTGATGAAGTCGTGATTTTTTCACTAGCATAACCTGAGAGGAATAGAGGTAATGCCTCGAGGTAATATTTGATTTTGAATATTAGTTGTGAACATGATTTCATTGGCAACATTATTTAACATATGCAAATTGTGAATGCATGAGATGGATGGTCACTTGGATAATCAACGAGACTTATGGGTGCAATGGACCATGCAACAGCATAGAAGACAACGATTGATTAAGAGTTTAATGGAGGTGAGATGTTAAACTTGAAAGGGTCTAAATACAAAAAAAAAATAGAACCCTATAGTATCTAGAATAATAACTAATGATGTCGATGCTAACATGTGAGCATTCTTAAAATGTTAATGTCTTGGTTGCACCAAGAGATAAGACCTATCATAGTGGACTAGCATGAAAACCTAGGTACTTCTCATTAATTAATTAACCTTGGGACAAAAGGAAAAATAAAATGACCAAAGTTAAATGTTGTATTAATCGGGGTTAAAGAATATTGTTAGAGAATTTAAGTGATTATACGGATTAGTAAATATATGTAAGGGGCTAGATGTGAATTAAAAAAAAAAAATGAATGTTGCATGTCTAACAAATGTGAAACATGTGAGAATAATATTTAAAAGGTATTTAAGAAAATTGCATGTCATCTGCATGGGGATGATAAATTTAGAAGAAAATATAATTAAAAATAAAGAATTATGTATGAACTACAAATTTAAGATAAAACTATGTTTGCATATCCAACGTGTCTTTGGTTAAAGGCTCTGTAAAATGGAGAGAATGGAGATGAACGTTTCTTTTTCTTCTTATGATGAACTTGGGGTGCTATAGGGATGGGAATTGTTATCCCCATTTTGTGGGATAACTAAGGAGATGATGTCTTGAGACCCTCAGGTTTCATATATGGAGTGTCGAGAGACCACATGACTACCAGTGTCCACTTGCACATACGTAAGCTCGCTCTATCACCACATTTTGGATCCATTGTCAGTGCATCCACCACACCAGCTAGTTTCTGGAAGGCAGATGGGTCTTGCTCCAAGTGGTACAAGTCAATTATTGTGGCAGGTAATCACCCTAATATTTGAGGCATTTAAACATGTGTTTAAGCTGCTTTTGATTATAGAACGCCTGCTTGGACATTATGCTTTTAACCCCGTTTCACCTTGGTGAGTGTCATAGATTTCCTAGTAAGTGGCCGACTTTTGAGGAAGGGGTGCAATTGGGGGTCCCTGAGTGGTTATTGTATCATTCCCGACCATACTTACCACTTTAATTCATTGCTTTCCCATCGTATTGCCCTCTTCTAGTCCCTTTGAATTTAGTGACCCAAGAAGGGCATGCACCTCATTTCATGGGAAGAAGGGGCTGAAGGCCCAGGGGGATGGTTGTTGGCAAAAGATAAGAGCCTAAAACATTAACCTTCTAGATTCAGGGATCCCAAGGGAAATGAAATGTCTCTCATAAAAAACTAATGGGACCTGTAAAAGAATGAATAATAACAAAATGCCAACCATGGAGGAGCATGTGTGGGAACTGCTTTTATTGGTTAGGTAGAATCCCCACGCATGTTTCCAACTTGGGGAACCATGATGTGACTAGGGTAGAGTCAAGGTGGGAACACTTTTTCATGCTTAGGTATAATCCCCACCTTGGCTTCAACCTGGAAACATCCTAAAAGAATAAAAGGCAATAAATGGGCTTGGAAAAAGGTTGCATTGAGGAAGAAGGTGCAACACACCCCCTACAAAGAAATCCATAAATGAGATAATACGAGCCCTTTTATGTCATGAAATTAATTGGCATATGAATTTTAAACCCCTATCCACCTCATCATCCACTACATGAACTTGAAGGGGCATCCTTTCGAGCATCCCTTACCTGAGGATTTTGCTCTACTCAATAGGACTTTTAAGACACCCCTCCCATACCTAAACTTGGTCAATTGTATAGGGTCTTGGAGCATTTGTTTAATTTGATGAGGTAGTTTTGATGCACATGTTTAGGTGCCTTGTTTATTAGATGTGGTTTTCACTTGCCATGATATTTTGACTTGAGATGCTTGGAGGGTGTGCCTATTTGTTTTGCAGGACCTTGTTTGGTGGACAATTTTGGAGGAACAAGCCTGGCTTGGGATTCTATGGGGATTGAATCCCACAGGTTGGATGTCAAGGGCCCACATGACGAATCATGATGACTTGCCTTTGGAGGCCTAGAAACATCATGGATGACCTTACCTAGCCGTATTACCCAAACGACTTGGCTAGGAGAGGCAAAACATCACTTTTGGAGGCTTGACATCATGCTTGAGGGGGGTTGGTGGTGATGGAGTATTGCGCATTGACACTTGGCATGTTTTGACTGGAGGAGACATGGATTGATCCTAACACATGAAGAGGAGGCTCTAGGACCCCCAACGACCTCCATTTTCTTCTCCAACGATTTGCTCAAAGTGCCAAAACGTCTCCTAAAGGGATGACATCATCTTGTTTTAGGGTTTCTAATGTGCTAAAGTGAAAATTAAATATTATTGTTTGGTTCAAGGGGTAATATAAAGGTTGTTAACCCCTTATCTTATGTCTTACCCTTGCTAAGTGGACAAACTATGTTTTAAAATTTTTGTATAAATATAGATCATGTGAATCTCATTTCATAACATAACTCTCCCTCTTGTGAGAGGATATTGGCCGAAATTTGCGCCCTTCTTGGGAAATTCTCTTCATCTCCGTTGGTTCTTCCTCTTGCTATGGTTTATCTTTGCTATCGATGGAAGAAGTGATTCACTATATCTCTTGGAGTGCTTTTCTTGCTTTATGGTGGATATTTCTTGGTTAAAGAAGGAGTTTATCTTGTTTATGCTTGCACTAGGTAAGGAATCCATTTTGTTGCTTATTTTTTGGTTACAAGTCTAATTTTCTAAGCTTATTGGGGAATATAAGTGCATACAACCCCACCAAGGCCATCATCTTGTCTTAAAATAACTTGTTGCACAAAGAAATACTAGGAGGAGTAAAAGAGTTTACACCCTCCTAGGGTTTTCCTTAGCTAGTTTTGCTTAAATTGGGGAGTAAAAGGGCTTACACCCCCAAGGAGGTAGCACAACCAAATCTTTCTCTTTTAAAGACTCCATAACCCAATAGTTAAAGGCACTAATCTCTTTCATTGGAGAAATAAATCATTGCATTGAGATACGTAAAACTACGAGATATTGGAATTGTTCAAGTTGGAATTTCTTCTACATGTTATAAGCATTCTTGTGCCCTAAGGGCGTCCTCTTTTAGCCAACCATTTTGCTGTTGTAATAATTTTAATGCTACAACTATTAGGGCCGCAACAAACCCTAAACACTTCCTTGAATAACTCACAATTCAACTGTCAAAAGTTGCCAATAAGTTACCCCTACAATCTACTGGGCCTAGCACATATTTTGGGTGGATTACGTGTGATTTTTGGTGGCTAATTTATTTGTTGTAACAAGTTGTTTGGTACATCCATAAGGTTTCAAAAGTATCTTTGAAATACTATATATAACAACCTTACATTGACTCTAAAGTCTTATGCTTTTACACTTGAGTTGTACTAGTGTTTTGCTAACTTATCTCTTGCATCATTTGATAGAATTTTATCACCTTTATTTCCTGCTCTTACTATCATTTTGTTGCCGATATACATTATTGTTTACTTCTTCAATTAGAGACAACATGATTAACTTGCTTGTCCACTTAACATTATATGCATATACTTGGCATGTTCTTATGTCTTAGGCAGGTACATTACTCTTTACATGTACTATTATCTCTTGGCAACTTTTGGCTACCACCAAGACATCATCCAAGCCCTTTTTTGAACTTAGTAACTTGACCTATAGGGGTATCCATTCATACATCTCATTTCCCCCTACGGTCATCGATATTCCCCCCTTGAGGATATTCTATCATCTCTAAAGTGACGAGAATACTTCCCTAAGGTGACATTGGGTAGGTGTTCTCAAAGTTTTCGTCATTTGGCAGTTGAGTTGGGATTTTCCCAACCTACAACTTGTGTGATAACATTTTGGTGTTGTTTCCAGGGAGGATTTTGAATCCTCTTCTGAACTCTAATGACACTTTGGAAAGCTATCCCAAATCCCTTTCCCTATCTTGCATGGTGACTCCACCTAAAGGACATTCCCTTTCCACCCTTGTGAGCTCTTCTTGAAGCTTATCTGGCGACTCCACCTTCCCAATAACACATTTTTCTCTTTTCCCCCTTTCCATCCTTTGATGAGCCTTGAGCTCATCTAATGATTCCATTGAGCTATTACCCTAAGTGATGGAACCATGGCCTCATGAGACTTACCATGGGCATTCCATAAAGTATATTCTTCTCTTGATGTTCAGAATATCCTTGGATATCCAAATCAGAGTGGAGGGAATATTTCCATAAATATACTGGTGATCTAGCTCTAGTAGTCACCCATGTCGTGAATTATATGAAGTATGCTTCGAGCTTAAATGTGCCACATGAAGATGTGTTGATGAAAATTTTTGTGTCTTCATTGGAATCAAGTCAAAAGGATTGGCTTGCACACTCATGTAATCCAAAAATTATCCCTTTTTCTACAAAGCTCATTGAAGATTTTCTTAGGTGTTATCGACCAGATACTTAGATTTTGCAAGATTCTTTCCAAGAGCTCAAACACGCCCTTTGCAGAGAAGGTTTTATAGTCGATGATGAGACAATAAATGAAGAAGTGCTTGAAGGAAAAACTTATGAAGAAAGTTACCAAGAAGATCCCGATGAATTTTCTCATGTTGAAGATCTAGATGATACATTTGACGAAGACAAAGTGCTCATATAATCCCTTTCACTTGATGAAGACGTCCATGCCTCTAATCCTATTGCACATCAAGAAGAGAGCATGATGATTCGTGACCATTTTGAAGAACTTGATGATGATTTATTCCATGACTGTGGAAGTGAAAAAGTATTAGAGGAGCCCTTGGATACGACAAATCCTTTTGAAAGGAAAACAAATCACTTTGCATTAAGGATCAAGCCTCATGTGATGAAGAGGCGATGGAAGAGCATGCCCATGAAGAGAAAAAAAAATCATGATAAAGCACAACATATTGAGGCATCATTATCTTTTCTCCCACCTAATGAAGTTAAGGTTGTCCATCCATGCTCTCCTCCTATTCAATAAGTTGAAGAAACAACTAGCCTCAGTGATGATGAATTTGAAGTTCCTTCATAGGAAGACAAAGAGATGGTCACCTTTAGACATGTTGATGGTATTATGAAAGAAACTTTGGATATGGTTGATGAACATACAAACACTTTCATATAGACTGACAGACACAGGTGGGATTTTGGTCGTCTAATTTTTTATAGAGACCCCATTTATGATATGGAGGGTATCCCTCAAGAAATTGGGTTTGAGTTGTCATATTCATAGGACTAATTTTCATGCATGTATGATTCATATGTTTGGAAACCTGATGATGACATGATTACAAATTTATTCGAGGATGACTAGTCACAACATTTTTAGGATGATTTTCAGTCATCCCTTGGGACGTGTGATGCTTATATTTTTGGGGATGCAGACTTGTTGTATGAGGACTCTCAACCATCTTCATCTCCAATTTTGGAGGAATACCAGGATGTAGCCATATCATATCAATAAGAGGCTCACTCTACAAAGCGAAATTATTTTTATTTCAGAGATCTTTACAAAGATTCGCAGATGAAGAAGCGATATTTTTCTGGACCTGAGCATGTCCCTTACCTCTGGTCCTCTTCTTCGAGAAACCATGCATTCTTCTTTTGATCTCTCATATCCTCTCAGTATTCAAAAAGAAGTGAATCTTTGTGTACATATGTCAGCCCTCTTAAGAGATGGATTGATCAAGATTGTGGCTATCACTTTGGGAAATAATTTCAGCATGATCATGCTGATGATTTCTCTTTCCAGTAGGACTTCCTCCCTCCCACCCATATCTCTTCATTTCATTTCACAGTTGATTATATATCTATTTATGCACATGATCATTGCGTGTTTGACTTATCTTTTTTGTTTTACATAATTAAGCACATGGGGAGATACTTTGACGATATGATCAACTGGTTGCACTGGTTGTATGAATTCACCTGACATCACCTATCGCTTGATTTGCAGAGCCCTGAGGCCCAAGGTAAGTAGGCAGATCATCTTGCTTTCCTTGCACTTGCATAATGATTTCATGCTTAGTTTATAATTTTTTGAAAAAATACTAAAATTTTCTTTTCTAGATTAGTTTCATTTTGGTTTTGATGTATATGGACGAAGGGTGATAGAACCACCCTAGATTTTACATTTTTTTGTTTCAGTGTAGAAAATGTCTACCAGGAGATGTTGTGGTTCTCATGCACTCTATGGTGATCACATGTCCCCAAGTAGGAGCCAGATGTTATCCCCATTTTGTGGGATAACTAAGGAGATGATGTCTCAAGGTCCTCAGGTTGCAGATATGGAGTGTCGAGAGACCACATGACTAGCAGTTTCCACTTGCACATACGAAATCCCACTCTATCATCACATTTTGGATCCATTGTTAGCACATCCACCACACTAGCTAGCTTCTGGAAGGCCAATGGGCCTTGCTCCAAGTGGTACAAGTCAGGTATTGTGGTAGGTAATCACCCTAATATTTGAGTCATTTAAAAATGTTGTATTTAAGATGTTTTTGATTATAGAACGTCGGATTGGACATTATGCTTTTGAACCTGTTTCACCTTGGTGTCTGTCATAGATTTCCTAGTAAGTGACCAACTTTCGGGGAAGGGGTGCAACTGGGGTCCCTTGAGGGGTTATCGTACCATTCCCGACCAAACTTAACACTTTTCGTTCATTGATTTCCCATCATATTTCCATCTTCTAGTCCCTTTGACTTTAGTGATGTTGGACACACCTACCACACTTAGAGTAGGGGGTGAATGAGTGTGGGGATCGTTTTCCCAAAACTTTCCTCTTACACAAAACTCATTAGTTAGCATTCGACATTTACTCATTACTCATTGCTTTCATTAATAATCAGTTAGATGTGAATACATATCAACAACACATATCAACAATATATCATCAACAAATCATCTCCACAAGGAACACAAGGAACACAAGATGTATGTACAATTTTTATTTTTATTATGGACTTCAATCCAAGGGTTTTTCAACAACAATTGAATATAGTAAAACTCTACAAGAGAACCATCTCTATATGAAATACTCAACTTACATTCTCAGCACCAACTGATATGAGGCAACAATCCTCAACGAATATCAATATGTACCATAAACAAGTGCATCAACCATGCACCAACCTGTGCCAAACAACCTGTAATCAACCTGCATCATAAACAAGTGAATCCAACCATGTACCAAGTATATAAAAATCATGTGTCAACTAATCATCAACATTGACTCATCAATATGTACCAACATTATCAACTATACACCTCATGTATGTGCCAACTCATCAACTGCTTGTCTCAACCATGACTAGTTTTGGATTAGTCAACAACCCTAACTTGAAATAATCATAACTTTGTACCTGTAATGAATGAAGATCTGAAACTGATACACAATGTTATTCATTGTGTTTTCTGAAATTCATTCAGGTGTCACTACTTGTAACCTCTCAGAAAATGAGTTATAGCAAAAATGACATACCTTGCTGAATTCTGGCTTATTCTAGAGAGAGACCTTGTAGATCCTTCCCCGCATGGAATATTTGTTTAATAGATATGAAAATATTACACAAAATACTACATACTGTACTCTAACCAACACAATTTGTCTCACTGAATTTGGATCTTTTATGAATAAGTTATGACGTTTTTACCCGAAACACATGTTTTAGACTAGTTTCAGGACTAGCCACAAACCCTATTTTCCACGAAGTGTATCTCCAAAACTAAAACGACCCAAAAGATGATTTTTTTACCACAGATACTTGGATATGTTTCCTCAATTTAATATCAATCTCATGGTCTGAATCATTATATAAAATCTTTTATTGCGAAAATGGTGAGATGACCTATAAATAACATACCTTAGAAAGCATCATGAAAACAATTTATCCTCCCTTGAATTATGGCCCTCTTTTCTTCACCTTCCCTCTGAAATTTGGCTTAGATATCCTTTGGTTACCTCAATCACCTATAGATCTTCAATATTCTCAAGTGTAATCTGAAATGAGAGATCCTTGCCTCTTATTTATACTCTCCATCTTCTAGGTCACTTAACCCATTTCTAGGTCACTTAACCTATTTCTAAGTCACTTAACCCATTTATAGGTCACTTAACCTATTTTCCTCATTTCGAGGGTTAACCACTTTCCATAATTAGAAAGTTCTTCATTACTTTATCATTTAAATATTCCTCCTTGATATCAAGTGATGGAAAGTGGTTAACCCTAAGTGGTTAATCAAAGAAGATTATTTAAATCAATCACTTGACATCAATCAATCAAACCATTGGCATCAATGACAACATGATTCAACAAGTGACCCAAGAAGCGCATGTACCTGATTTTATGGGAAGAAGGGGTTGAAGGCCCAAGGGGATGGTTGCTAGCAAAATATAAGAGCCTAAAAGATTAACCTTCTAGATGCTCGCCTATGGATCTTGAGGAAAATGAAATGTCTCTCACAAAAAACTAATCGGACCCGTAAAATAATGAATAATAACAAAATGCCAACCAGGGAGGAGCATGTGGGGGCACTGTTTTTATTGCTTAGGTAGAAGCCCCACACATGTTTCCAACTTGGGGAAGCATGATGTGACCAAGGTAGAGTCAATGTGGGCACAATTTTTCATGCTTAGGTAGAAGCCCCACCTTGACTTCAACCTGGAAACATCGTAAAAGAATAAAAGGAAATAAATGGGCTTGGAAAATGGTTGCATCGAGGAAGAATATGCAACACACCCCCTACAAAGGCACCCATAAATGAGATAATACGAGCCCTTGTATGCCATGAAACTGATTGACCTACGAAGTATAAAACCCTATCCACCTCATCATCCACTACATGACATTGAAGGGGCATCCTTGGGAGAATCCCCTACTTGAGGGTTTTGGTCTATCCATTAGGCATTCTATGACACCCCTCCCATACCTAAACTTGGTCAATTGTATAGGCTCTTGGAGCATTTGTTTAATTTGATAAAGTAGTTTTGATGCACATGTTTAGGTGCCTTTTCTATTATATGTGGTTTTCACTTGCCATGATATTTTGACTTGAGATCCTTGGAGGACGTGCCTATTTGTTTTGCAGGACCTTATTTGGTGGACAAATTTGGTGGAACAAGCCTGGCTTGGGCTTCTATGGGGCTTGAATCCCACAGGTTGGATGCCAAGGGCCCACATGCCATATCACGATGATTTTCCTTTGAAGGCCTAGAAGACATCGTGGATGACCTTACCTACCCTCTATTACCCAAACGACTTTCCTAGGAGAGGCAAAACATCACTTTCATAGGTTTGACATCATGCTTGAGGGGGTTTGGCGGTGATGGAGTATTGCACATTGATACTTGGCATGTTTTTACTAGAGGAGACATGGATTGACACTAGCAAATGAAGAGGAGGCTCTAGGAGCCCCAATGACCTCCATTTTCTTCTCCAATGATTTTCTCAAAGTGCCAAAACGTCCCTTAAAGGGGTGACGTCATCTTGTTTTAGGGTTTCTAATGTGATAAAGTGAAAATTAATTATTATTATTTGGTTCAAGGGGTAAGATAAGGGTTGTTTACCCATTATATTATGTTTTACCCTTGCTAAGTGGACAAACTATGATTTAAATTTTTTGTATAAATAGAGATCATGTGAATCTCATTTCATAACATAATTCTCCCTCTTATGAGAGGATATTCGCTGAAATTTGCGCCCTTCTTGGGAATTATCTTCATCTCTTTTGGTTACATTCTCTTGATATGGTTTATCATTGATATCGGTGGAAGAAGTGATTCACTATCTCTCTTGGAGTGCTTTTCTTGCTTTATGGTGGATATTTCTTGGTTAAAGAAGGAGTTTATCTTGTTTATGCTTTCACTAGGTAAGGAATCCATTTTGTTGCTTCTTTTTTGGTTACAAGTCTAATTTCTAATCTTCTTTGGGAATATAAGTGCATACAACTCCACCAAAACCATCGTCTTGTCTTGAAATAACTTGTTGCACAAAGGAATACTAGGAGTAAAAGGGTTTACACCCTCATAGGGTTTTCCTTAGATAGTTTTGCTTAACTTGGGGAGTAAAAGGGCTTACACCCCCAAGGAGGTAGCACACATAGATATTTCTCTTTTAAAGACTCCATAACCCAATAGTTAAAGTCACTAATCTCTTTCATTGGAGAAATAAATCATTGCATTGTGATACATAAAACTACAAGATTTTGGAATTGTTCAAGTTGGAATTTCTTCTACATGTTATAAGCATTCTTGTTCCCTTAGGGCGTCCTCTTTTAATCGACCATTTTCATGTTTTAATATGTTTAATGCTAAATCCATTAGGGATACAACAAACACTAAACACTTTCTTGAATAACTCACAATTCAACCGTCAAAGATTGCTAATAATTTACCCCTACAATCTACTAGGCCTAGTGCATCTTTTGGGTGGATTACTTTTGATTTTTGGTGGCTGATTTCTTTGTTGTAACAAGTTGTTTGGTATAGACATAGGGCTGTAAAAGTATCTCTGCAATACTATCTATAACAACCTTACATTGATGCTAAAGTCTTATTCTTTTACACTTGAGTTGTACTAGTGTTTTGCTAACTTATCTCTTGCATCATTTGATAGACTTTTAGCACCTTTATTTGTAGCTCTTACTATCTTTTTGTTTCTAATATACATCATTTTTTAATTATTCAATTAGGGACAAAAAACTTAACTTGCTTGTCCACCTAACATTATATTCATATACTTGGCTCGTTCTTGTGTCTGATGCAGGTACATCACTCTTTACAGGTACTATTATCTCTTGGCAACTTTTGGCTACCACCAAGACATCATCCAAGCCCTTTTCTAGGGGAATACATTCTTACATCTAATTTCCTAGTAGGGTCACCAAGATCCCCCCCTTGAGGAGATTCTATCATCTCTAAAGTGACGAGAATACCTGCCTAATGTGACAATGGGTAGGTGTTCTCAAAGTTGTCGCCATTTGGTGGTTGGGTTGGGCTTTTCCAAACCTACAACTTGTGCGATAAAAAGCATACAAAAATATGAATGTGAATGTGTTGTGTGTGAGAGAGAAGGCTGGGAGGACCATGATTGCAATGCAAGGGTTATACTTACAATTATAAAAAATTGGTAGAGTTGGGAATATGGTCATTGATAGTGATATCAATTGTGATGTTACCTTATTTCCATTCTCATGAGTATACCACATGGATCAGTGAAATTGAGGAAGAAGAAGAGTATTCCCAAAGTGGCCACAAGGTGAACTTGTCTTGGCACTTTGGTTAGTGCAAGGAGGTTAGAATTAGAAATTAAAGCATCAAGTAAGTTCATCAAATCACCATATTATCTAGGTAATTGTAATTCTTTAATTCTTATGTGGGTATTTAATATATCCAAGTAACTCTAATTATTTTATTTCTTATGTGAGTATTTAAATTTTACGATTGTGACGAAAAGAACATGATGTGTTCTTATATAAAACTCATCTAACCTTTATGCATTGGTAGGTTGGTTGTAAGGAAATGTAACTATCCCAATGGTGGGATGAAAGGAATTACATATGGTATCAAATCTTAGGTTCACACACATTGGGACCTAAGGCCATATCGTTGAACTTGTTGGATAAGAAAAACAATTATTAAAAATAAGATGTTATTGAGGTGTGTATATTAGAATAATGTGGCTGATATTTTATAGTTTAAGGGAAAAGCCTAAATTTGGAATTTTGTTAATTAGGTGAATGTTAAAACTCGGCGAATTCTAAATTTTGAAATGTTCAATTATGATTTATGTCAATTGTATAAATTGTGTAAATAACAATAAGATTAAATTAGGAAAAGAAAAATTTTAAAATAAAAAAACATAAGCATTTAATGTAAGGAGAAAAAATAAAGAAAAGAGATAAAATATATTAAAAGAAAGAAAATGAGGAAAAACTAAGAAAATTCTAAATAAAACAAATAAAGACTCATCATATGTCTCTAGAGTGTTATTTTGTCTTATTCTTATCATTGGATTGGGAGAGTAGAGGGAGCTTGAGATAAATTACATTATCACCTTCTCTCCTAGTATATGAAAACTCTATTAATATTTGAAGATCCTTCCTTGTAGTTTGGTATATTTGCATTTTCTTCCATTCTCTATGTATTAGTTGTTGGATTTTGTTTGTTATTGCATGTTGATGATGATCTCTCTCTCTCTCTCTCTCTCTCTCTCTCTCTCTCTCTCTCTCTACACACACACACACACACACACACACACACACACA
>JZKD02S0230015.1:28804-69779 GCA_000966675.3 Picea glauca
GTGCTTTGTCACTTTGGGGAGTTTGTGAGATGAATCACAAGGTTGGTGATATGTTGTCAAATGGGATGAGTCACCAACAATCCCCTTAAGGGAGGCCATGTGTTATCTCTAGGGAGATTCTAGTTAGGCTATGAGTCATCCCTAGCATGGACACAAGCTATGTTGTGGCTCAACCCCCATGGGAGGGAGCCATGCGACCCTTCCATGGAAGGATGCCATGATGGAGAGTTGTGTCCATGGTTGGTAGGGCACCCCTCATGGCAGTGGCACTTGTAAATTTTTTTTTTCCTAGTATTTTTCAGCTTTCATTTATTAGTGTTAGTTGACTTTTGAAGTTTTTATATTTTATGAAATTTTGATTTGGGAATTTATTTGGTACTATTAAATTCTAAATTCGAGGGGTTAATAATTTTAGGTTTTATTCCATGTCATTGATATCAATGTTAGCATAAAATATACACATGTAAATATACCCATAAGACTTTTAATGCCATTCTGATTACTTTTCATGAATATAATACTAGATTAACCAATGATTTAAATTGACGCAATCCTTATTAAAGGTTTGAATATCGGACATTTATTCTATTGGATTGTGTATTACATAACAAGAGATTGAACCATAAATAATTTCTTTCATTTTATATTTCTTTTATGAAATTTTAAACCTAACCTATTAAGCCATAGATATTGAGTTATTACATTTTTATTGTTATATTTATGTTTTCCTCATTGGTCAACTAGGCCCTTTAATGGTTGGTTATACCCTTCAATTGTAATTGTACCATTTGTTTCCTATATATACTAGGGAGACCTAGTTTTGGAGGTCATCTCATCTTGTGCATTTGTTATATTCTAAAAGGAGGTTTCCCCCTCAAAGAGGCTTTTCATTCATTCTTCTCTCTCATTTCAAGGTGTGGAGTTACTTATCTTTCTATTTTTATGCTATTTGGTTGTTTGGGGCATAAAATTTGGTTTTAGAGTTTATGATCATTGGATTTGGCCCTTTCAAACGAGTCATCTTGGAATTTTCACTATATATATATATATATATATTTTTTTTTTTTCTGGGAAGTTTCAGATAGATAAATTTTTTGGATTTTGAGACGACATAACAAAGTACCTGTGGTAAACGTTTTAGATTCTAGTTCACTATATTTTTCAAGTTACATGTTGTGGAAGTTAGGGTTTTTTACTAGTTCTAAAACCAATCTCAAATAGATGTTCTGGGTAAAATAGTGATATATGATTCTAGAAATATCCAAATTGAGCGCCACCTATTGTATTGATCATAGTGTTTTAGCTCAAAGTTTTGAAAGTATATATAACAAATTGGACATGTGGTAGTCCATACAAGTTCACTCTCCTCAAAGGGACAAAATCAATAGGTTTTTGGAAAGTTACCATAACTTTTTATTGGCACATAAGAATTTAGTCAAATCTATTGCATTGTAGAGAAGACATATCAAGATACTATAGAAAAAAATTTAAGACTCAAATGCATAAATTTTAGAGCTATATCAGTTGCAAGGTTGACTTGCAAAACAATATCCAAATCAAGGTTTTAAAAATGTATGTTAAATTGGAACTTGCATAATTTTTTATTGGAAGATCTATTTGAGGTGATTCAAAAGGTGTGGTAAAGAGAAAAATGGAGGAAAACTCTAAGTGGATATTTATTTTGTCTCACATGGCAAGAAGTGGTGGAAAATATTCTACACTTGCTAAACCTCGAGAAAACTCATCCATGACTCCTAGAGAATGTGAAAACTTACAGAGCCAAGTATCCCAATTGAGGAACCAATTGATGACATGAGTGATAACGTGTTGAAAAAGGTTAATTGGCATGTTCACAAGAAATCCTTGAAAAATAAATTGAAGATAAAAAAGAAAAGTTGATGGATCAAAAGATGTAAGTTGAAGATAAAATGGAGAATTTGATCGATCAAAAGATGGAACAATTGCAAATTTTCATGGAAGTCATGCTCTTACATACCCGAGATGAGAAATTCCCTAAAAGTGATATTATGACCCAAGGAAATCATGAAAATAAGGAGAACAAAATTGTTGAACCTCGATCACATATGGGGAATATTTTTACACATTTGGAGAACACAAATATTGAGTCCCAGAATCATGATCATTCATCACTCCAAGATCTGCATCATTGGGGTTCAACCCGAGACTAATAAATTAATTAATTTCCAATATCTATATGAGGAAGTTTGATGGTAAAGATCCTATAACATCGATATTCTAGATGGAGCATCTCTTTAATATACACCAAGTGCCAACTTTACAAAAGGTAATTATTGCATCCTTGTATTTAGAACCTAATAAATTCATCTGGTACCAATGACTTTGTGAATGATTTTTTTTATTTTTTATCTCTTGGTCCATTTTTATAGATGACTTGATAGCACATTACGTGAATATTAAGAGCAACACATTCTTCAGTCAATTGATAAATCTATAGTAAAGAGATTCAATTACAGAGCACATTCAACAATTTCAAAAGTTGAGTCTCGAAGTAAAGAACATTCCAGAGGATAATTTGTTAAATATCTTTATGAGAACTTTAAAGAGAGAATTCAACATGAGCTCTGTCTCTTCGAACCTAAATTCCTAAAGCATGCTTTCAGTGCTATAAGGAAAGTTTAAAGTAAAAATATGGCTACTAGAAGGGTGGCTACTAACAACTATAGAGAGAACCATGTTCCCTCTCCTAACCTCACTCATCCTACAAGGTTGAAACCTCAACAAATGAATGAAACAAGAGTAAAGGGACTTTGTTTCAATTGTGGTAAAAAGTACAATAAGGGGAATAACTGTGGCGAGAGGAAATTATTCTACATAGATTGTGAAGAGGAAGAAGATCAAGAATTGGAACCGTTGCAAGATGTAGCAACAAAATAAGGACAACAAATTAACACCCAAGTACTATGTTTCATATAAGGTGTTGTAGAAGATTGGAAGTATGGCTTACAAATTGGTGTTTCCTGTATTTTCATGTGTACATCCAATATTCCATGTTTCTTGCTTAAATAAGGTAATCAATGACAAGATCCCAATCTAAAATATTTTACTAGAGATTAGTGAAGAAGGGAAAATCATACTAGAACCAAACATTATCATTGAAACACAGATCAAGCAATTGTGAAATCGAGCAATTGTTAAGTACCTCATCAAGTGGAAGAACATACCAATTTAGAGGCGACATGGGAAGATGAGTTCTTCATGCAAAAACATCCACATCTAATCAAGTGTTGAGGGAAACACTTGTTTGAAGAGGAGGGGCATGTTAAGCCCTATTTATTGAGTTATTACATTTTTATTGTTATATTTGTGTTGTTCTTATTGTTCAACTATGCCCTTTAATGGTCAATTGGACAATTTAATTATAATTGTACCCTTTTTCTCCTATATATACTAGGGAGACCTAGTTTTAGAGGGCATATTATCTTGTGTATTTGTTATATTATAAAATAAGTTTTCCCCCTTGAAGAGGTTTCTCATTCATTCTTCTCTCTTATTTCAAGGCGTGGAGTTCCTTCTCTTTCTATTTTTATGCTATTAGGGTGTTTGTGGTATAACATAACCTAATTTTAAATTTTTGATGTATATATCTCCCATTGAGCATAATATATAATGACTATATGTTTCCAGATTTGTAAAATTGTTCAAGAGTAGAATATAAGCGGTTTACGTGTTAATTTATCCATCAAATATTTGAATAGAGATTGATGTTCATAGTGCCACAAGTAAATAATGTTGATTTTTTTGGTAGCATCAGATAGGTACTTCCATATAGGCATGTGTTTTGCATGTGGAAGTTGTCAAACATATTCTAGTCTTGAGTTTAATTTAGTTAAAATGAATTAATTAAAGTAAAATTGTATTTATTAGTGAATTGAGTTATTTAAGGACATGCTTAGCATGCAACATGTAATCTAAATCTTAAGTGAGTGTGATAAGTAATATCAACCATAGATCACTTTGGAGATTAGAAATATATTGTAACTTATGATTATAAAAGTAGGGCTAGGAGGAGGAAGACACTTGTGTTGAGGGAGTCGACACGGTCGAGAATTTTGACAAGAGGTCAAGGTCGAGAGACTTGGTGAGAGACCAAGGTTGAGGATAACAAAGAAGGAATTTTTCTAGTAAGGAGTGTAGGAGCAAAGAAGGAATTTTGCTTACACTAGAGTGAGGAGATCTCACTAGTTGGGTGAAGAGAGTTCATCCAAGTATTGATGAGAGGGTTGTGTCACAAAGGATCGTGATTCAATATCGTGGATAGTTGGAGAAGGACATCCATCTAGAGGTCATAGAGGTCAAGGAGGAGAGAGAGTAGATGCAGCCACATGTGGGTTTAAGAGGGAGAAGCCAGAGGAAATAAGTGTATCGTACAAAGATTTCCGTATGCACTTTCCATATGCATTCACAAGTCATAGTTGAGACATTCACGAACATTCGTGGGTCACAGTGGGGCACGTCATTGATATCCGCAGGTTGTAGAAGGGCAAGTTGCATGCCAAAACTGTCGTACAACAGGTCAACTCTTGCAAGGTTTGTCTACAATGTATAATTCTCTTAGTGGGCCATTTTCCCTATTACAAGATCCCTAATTTGACCTTTATAAAAGCATCATTGGAATGGTTTTCCCTGCGAGGCTTTTACAGGGGTTGTTTACCCGAAACTCTTGGTTTTCTTATGTGCTTGATTTGGTTTCCTTGTTTATGCTTCCACTACATGTTCAGTTGAATATTTCAGTAGTGTATTATTGTTTTGTGAGCTACCAATCTGATTGCAATAAGGAAATCACTAGATAACAAAGTAACTAGGTGCTAGGGTAATATGTTTTCAACAAATAATAGGGTAATAAAAGGTTTATAGTATCATGATTGATATGTAGAGAACCATCATCATGATTATCATATATCAAGTCTCTTCGGTCCAATAAAAAACATAAGTACACATTCTAGAAGTTACCAAAGATATCATTAAATCTACATACAAAATAATATATTGGAAATCATATCCATCTCTAATGTATCAAAACAAGACTCTTGATTAGTTACTCATTTATTAATCATGAAAATATAAGCATTCCATCAAGTGGAAGTGCATACATAATGATTTATCAATGAAACAAACAAAAGTTTAGATTGTAAGAACTCTTAATTCTTATCATGAACCTATGTACATGCACACAAAGTAACAAAGATAAATTGTGTTTAGATTGTCAGAAATCTTAATGCTTATCATGAACCTATGTAAGTGTCATATAGATAGTAGTCAAAATTCAAGTAGATGTTACATTAAACCTAATTAACTTATTACACTATTATTAGTATCCTAGTTCTAATAGATCTTGTTAGATTATAGGTGTACTCCAAAAGTGTTTACACCATGCTTGAGGGTGGTGCTTCATGTGATGTGAGATTCATGGTGTATGGATTCCCTTGGTTGTTCCATGATGGTCATGGACAATGGATTTTTCTTGCTCTTTGATTCTTATACCTTGTCTTGATTCTTGTATGGAATTCTTATTTGAAGCATTGGAGACCTATGAAGTTAGATGACTTCTTCATGTAGCTGACACATGGAGGTTGGTTTCTTGCTTGAGGGATGACTTGCTTTGGAGGATGAGAACTAGGAATCTTGTAGGAGGGAGTTGAGTCGTAGATGGCATGGGAACACTTGGTTTCTTGCATGGAGGATTGCACTTGACTTAAGGATGTTTTGGTTGAGGAAGTGATCATGTAGATGGGTGGATCTAGAGGAGCATATAGCTTAGCAAGAGCATTGGATAATTAAGAGGCATTTGGAGGAGGAGCATTGGAAACATCTTGTGTAACACTCATGAATTGGAGCCTTTCTTATTGGACATATTCTCCTTGGAGCTTGTCATGTGTCACTTGGAGTGGGAATGATCCACATGTGAACCTACTTGTGTAGACTTAATTTTCTTATAGTGGACCAGGTCCACTTTATATTGTTGGTCTCCCTTACCTCTCATGTAAATAGAGGACATAGAGATTCCTTTCATTCATTCATTCATCAAACACTTGTATTAGATATGTGTAGAGTGGAGTGCAATAGTTTCTCTCTTGTGTATTCTTCATTTTATTGTCTCTTTGTTTTGGAGTGACATGGTTCTTACAGAAGTTGAAGTGAAATTCTAGGGTTAGGGTTTTATCTTAGGGAAGAAAAGGACCTAGGGGTTTTGATAAATCCTAGGTAGGAAAATAAGCATTGTATCTTATATATGTTATGAGAGAAGAATACTAGGGTTTTATGCCTTAATGCTACTTGTTTTGCTTGTTGAAGAGGGGAAGAGGAGAATGCATTTTAAATATGCCAAGGAGGACTAGTTGGTGATGATTATAGCTTGTCGAAGTTCCTTGGTTGAGTGACCAACTTTGGTTAGGAGTGATTCCTAACTAGGAGGAGTTGGTGGATATGGTTTTCATGATTTCCCTAGCTAGGGTTTGGAGAGATTGACTTGTACCAAAATTGTGATAAAGTTGTAATTGTTGGACATGTAATCCTTGGTATCGCATTACTTGTAACATAAGCTGTAAATATGAAGAGTCGTAGTTGATAGGAAGGGTCACCCATTGGGGAAGACCAACAATCATTTATTTTTGTATATATGCACCTATCATGATAATGAAAATCACATAAAGTGTGGAGTTACTTTTCTTCCCACTACTGAACTGATAGTGATATCAAAGCCTAGTTAACTCCATTAATTATTTCCCTGGGAATTTCCTTTCTAGCGTATAGAAAACACTCGACCTTCCTGCTAGTCCTTCTGTGTTCCTAGCTGATTCTCTATGATTGAAATCATCCTTCATGCGTTAGATATCCCTAGTCTAATTAAACACTATTATCTATGCAAATCCATCGACAAGAATTATTGGTATCTATCCTTTCATAGAATCCAAATAAACCATCAAAAGGTTTATCATCGTCTTACATTTATTTGTCTATCATTGTATTACAAAGAAACCACCGAAAGGTAAACTACGCTCATCTTTGTAAACCCTAATCTCATCATCATCTTAAAATAGTGATTCCCAATGGTTATGGTTTAAATTTTATAGAAGTCATCATGACACTATCACTTGATGCAACCCTATCATGATCGCTCAAACTCATAGACTCTCGCATCACATTTCTACCATCGATTCGACTACTTGTTGACTGCACTAATGGTAATAAAATATGCCTCTATTACCATTTAGAACATCAAATCTTAAAGTACTGGACAAAGTATTTCATTTCTCGATGATAACATGATCCCATTCCTGGCACGAAAGCATGGTGAAATATAAGCTAGTATGTTTGAATGTCTCTTCTCATACCTCTGATATTTCTTGACAAAATGAAGATAGTCCCTACAAAGTATAGTTGTTTGTGTCATTTTAGCACTGTAACATGCTCCAACTAATATGTGACCCCTTATTAAGACATTACTAGTGAATGAGAACTTCTTGTCTTTGTCTCATGTCCATAGAATAAGCCTAAGTTCTAAATTCTCTTACATCTCTTTTCCATTCGACTCTTGTGTTAATAAAAACCTACAAGTATAGACCATCACCATCCATCTCTTTTCAATTCATTGACCATCTCTCGACTTTTGGGTATCATTGTTTTCTGATATTTCGTAAATATTCTTCAAATAAATCTATCACTGAAGATGTTATTCTGATTCTTGAAAGTTAATGCTTTTCATTCTTTACTAAATATCTGTCTAGTTGCTTTCAAAGTTAATTCTTTGCATTCTTTACTATTACCTAGCACTAAGAATAGGATGGTGCTTCAGGAGAATAGGATGGTGATTCAAGTGTAATAGATTATATTTGGTCCATATCACCATCCCCTTGTAGTATCGATACTTCACCAAATTTTCCATTCTTACTTTAGCACATTGCCTTATACTGGCAACTGGAATTTCAAGTAGATGACAATGCATTCACTTGTATTAGCAAGTGCATCTGGAAAACATATAGGTAATAAGAGAAGACATAGAAATAAGAAGCTTAGAGGTAAGGGGGTTGGCATAATCCTCGTGAAAAATCCAACCTTCATTGTACCCATTGTGGAAAGAATGGGTCGCATGAAGCCACTGACTGCAAGTTTCCATGGAAAAATATCAAAGAAGAAAGACAGAGTTAGAAAGAAGAAAAATATAGAACTTCATGACCAACGAAAGGTAAAACACCAGTTAATTGTGTTGTTTCCCATTGTGTCATAGGAGTAAATGAAGATATATTTAATACTTCATTTGCTTCTTGGGAAGATACATGGATTCTTGACATAGGCACAACCTCCCACATGAAATTTTGAAGAGATTTATTCAAAGACTTTGATGACAATGTAGATGACGTAGTGTAATTTGTAGATAGATCAAGTCTCAAACCTTTGAGAATGGGCACCGTCGTGTTTAAGTTTCCCAGACTCTCAAATTTTCTTTTACACAATGTACTTTATCTTCCTGAGATGCAAAGAAACTTGTTGTCCCTTGTGCACATCAGAGAACAAGGTCACTCTGTTCACATGTTTGGTGTCAACGTTGAAATAATGAAGGATTTTGACAATGTGGTTGTCATGACCGAAATGGAAGATAGAAAATTGTTGAATATGAATGGAACATTTTCCCATACACACACTACTGCATACCTCTCTCATCATGACTTGGGTATAATTCCATCTAGTCTTTTGTGGCATACCAAATTTGGCCATATTAATTATGACAATCTTCGTTTGTTGAGAAAGAATTGTGTTTCTGGTTTTCCTACTATTCCTAGGAAATTGAAGCAATGTGATGTTTGTGTCCTTGGAAAACACAACAAACAACCCTTTCATGATTCTACTTCTAGAGCACGTAGAAAACTCGAAATGATTCATTCTAATTTGTGAGACCCTATGTCTGTTCTTTCTGCAAATGGAAACAAATATATCATGAATTTTATTGATGATTACACCATAATGTGTTGGGCGTACTTTCTGAAAGATAAATCACAAGCTTTTGAAACATTTACAAAATTTTCATGTATGGATTCAAAATGAAGTTTAGTCTCGAATTGGCTCTCTTCGCATTGATAATGGAAGATAATATAATTCTAATGAATTTGAAAGCTACCTTCACCAACATGGGATCAAACATCAACCCACAGTTCCATACAATCCCCAATAAAATGATTTAGCTAAACGGATGAACATGACACTCCTAAATATGGTACATTCCATGGTGTTTTGGGTTGATGTAGTTCCGTGTGCAGTTTATGTCAAAAATAGGTGTCCATCTCATGGTCTTAAAACCAAGTCTTGATATTAAATGTGGTATGGCCACATTCCTTTGGTGAGGCATCTCAGGGTCTTTGGTTCCACATGCTATGCCTTGATTCCTAAGGAGCAAAGAAGCAAGCTTGATGAAAGGATTAAGAAGTTCATCTTCTTGGGGTACTCAAATACCACCAAGGGGTATCGTCTTTACAATGAAAAAGACAAGAAATTTATCCTTTCTAGAGATGCGACCTTTCTTTAATCCACTAAGAAAGATGAAATTATTGAGAGGCAATTTGATGATTTGGACATATTCACTCATGTAAAGAAATATCATGAATTTGGTGATGAGATTCCACATCTTGAAGGGGGATCCTTATCTTGGGCCAATATCTGGAATATACTTATGAAGCACCATCTTCCCCTCATGAAGAGGTTCCTACCAATGTATGAGAACCTGAGGTTCAAATGGATACAGGGATAATTTTAAGAATAGAAATTTATATTAAAATGTAGAAACCTGGGCTAATCTTACTAGTTCTTAAGATGCAAAATGTCAAATGTTTGGCAATACTTTTGTAAAAATATTCAAATTTCTAAGGATTTTATATAGTTTCTATAAAAGTTTGGCGATTTTTAAGGTAAAATAATTTTATTCTATGGAATTTGGGTGAATAATTTTTAGAAAAAATGGAAATTGGCGAATATTTGTTTTTGGGAAAAACCATGGAAACTTATCCCATTTGCGAAATTTATCCCCTAAAATCGTCTATGTTTGGATGATGTGATTGAGAGGATTGAAAAGCTGAGGCTTGATGAGAACTTAGCACCATCTCAATCAACTAAGAAACCTGGCCCTTCTTAGAAAGGTCCACCAAAATGGCTCACAAAAACACTTGAAAGTGTTCATCCTTATGAGTTCGAGAAGACATGAACCATATTGTCCTCAAAACAAGATGGAGATAATTTTAATAATTCAAACTCAAATTATGTAGATGACATGGATGTTTCATATGATTGTGATTTGAATTTACATACTAATCTTGAACTGACTTCCTTTAAATAAATGACTTCTCATGATGAATGGAAATAAGTCATATAGAAGCAATATGATGATCTCATCAAGAATGGGACATGGAATTTTGTGAATCCTCCATTTGGAACCAAACCAATCGGCTATAAGTGGGTATTCAAGAACAAGTACAAATCCGATGGCTCACTTGACAAGCACAAAGTGTAAGGTACCATATGTAATATGATATGCAAAAACAAGAATATTCAACATATATCAATGGAACAACAAAATATTGAGAAGAGAAATACTAGAAATAATACCTTTATTCAAAGAAAGAAATGTTCACTTGCCTCTTCAAGGGTGAAACCTCCAACAGAGAAGAGATCTATTACAATAATTCTCAAGACAAACATTTCTCTGCCTCCTACTCTTATTTATACTAATTCTATCTTCTAAATAATGTTCTAGAGGAAGATCTTTCTAGAAGCGAAAGCTTCTATTAGGTCTTCTTACATTTACTTGTTCACATTTATTAAATAGGTCTTATTGACTAATGTAAGCCTTTATTACATGGAAAAATATATTATTCTATCTACGTGAGGGGTTAGGTAGGTTAGGTATCTAACATGCTCTCTCCCTTGAAAAAGAACCTTGTCCTTGAGGCTTGATATGAGGAAATTGTTGCAGAATGGTAGTCGGCTCCCAGGTGGCATGTTTTGGTGGAGTATCCTTCCATTGAACTAAAACTTCATTGATGGTTCACTGATGGAGATGACATTTGCATTGGTCCAATATTTCTTGTGGCTGCAACCAAATGAAACCTTCTTCACCCAACTCTGGTAAGCTGGTTTGGGTGTGGCACTTGATGCCAATCAATTTCTTCAGGCATGAGACATGAAAAACATGATGTAGATTGGAGTGAATGAGCAAGGCTAACTGATAGGCCACTGGTACCATGCGTTTTGAGAATAATATAAGGACCATAAAATTTGGGGGAAATTTTCTGACACTACTAGGACTTTAGTGAAGTCTTCTTGTACAATTGTAGACAGAGAAACACCTAGTCGCCTTTAGAAAATTGATGTTCAGAATGACCCTGATCTTCCTATTGATTCATGCGGTTCTGAGCCATGACCAAATTTTCTTTAAGAGTGTTATCACTCTTTAAATTTTCTTGGTTGCAATAGAAAATATTATAGGTAACCACAAACCATACTTTCAGACTAGAATCTAGCCTCTTGCCAGTCAAGATAGGGCTCTCTCCTAACAATTCTTCAATAAATACAATGGATAGGTTCTATGTGAAAACAAGTGTATGGAATGGTTAGTAAGGATGAGAGAAACATGTATTGGACATGGTGTCATAAGGAAAATCAATTCAAGGTTTTCAAAACTTGGTAGAAAGATTTTAATCTCATAGGCCAGACAACCAACTATTGATAGAATTAAAATCTTAAAAGATGGATAGATGAAAAATGAAACATTCAAAGTCATACATAACATCCAAATTAGATGAATTCTGAATAAACTTATTAATCTGAAAATTAATATTTGAAACAAGATATATACAAAGCATATGGAAATGATTTTTGCATCAACAACTCATTCAAAAAAAGAAGAATACATTTAATGATAACAAAGAAAGAAGCACATACACTAGGAACACTGACTACAAAAATTGGACACATGAATCTCTGAGCAAAAACTTAAAATGCTTGTATTGTCTTCTTACAGTATTACAATACCAATAGTCTTCTTACTCAACTCTTGAACCCTTGTATTGTCTTTTCGTTACAATAAATATAATTACACTTCATACTGATTCCATGAAGTCGAAATAGTTGGGGTTTCATACCCAAAAAGGAGTTACAATTGATAAACTACTTTCTTAACAAATTACCAACTAATTTGCCACATGTTCCTACAATTTAGGGTTTCAGTTTCTGACTAACTTATACGCCCTAATACATTTCTGATACATATATTTAATGGAAAAATGGTTGCATTATCCAATATTGATGCTGACATATCGAAATAATCCCATCTGGCAGCTGAAAATACTCCTTTATGTGATGACTGGTGATTTCGCAACAACCAGAAAATTTTGCTGTGAAATATCTGTTTGAGCAGTTTGAGAGTTGTTGCGAAATATCTATTTTGATTTGATTGAAAATTTCTTCAGACTTGATCCAAAACCATAAGATAACTTCACAAAGTAAAAAATAACACGACTTATCATGATGTTATCAAACTATTCCACTATAAGTTGAGCCAACAAGTCCAAAATCCTTTTTTCCATTTGTTCCTTTATCAGTCTGTCCTTTGTCTTCAATGCCCTATTCTTCTTGTATATATTTTTCATCTATTTTTATAGGGGTAAATACCTCTTGACCATTCTTTTTCTATTCTCCAAATCTTCTTCACATAGGTCCAAGTGTTTTTCTATCATCTCTTTCATTTGCCTGTTTTCTTCCCTTAGTTTTACAATTTCAGCTTGAGCCTCCTTCAACTGTTTCTTTAATATTTTAGATGTCAAGTCTTATTTTTCTAAATGATATTGAACCTCAACCACTTCCTCAACACCACAATGAACGTGTGTGTCATATTTGGTTTCTTCAACATGGATCTGCTTTCTTGCTGATGATCTAGTTACAGGCCTACCAAGCTTTTCTTTGTCAAGTACTTCTAGACTGATGCAGACCCTCCCTTCTCTTCCTCCTAGGTCTGCACGACCTCTCAGTCTAGGATCATTTAATCACTTGAGTATAATAGGCTCTTTGGTTCCCTGCTGGAACCCAATTTAATTTACACAGGCCCCCCTTTCTCCAAAGTATAGGTTCTACCCAACCTGCAGCTCCTTCTTGGCCCCTTTGAAGAAATTGAACAACAAACGCTAGATTTCTATGCTAGGCCCCTCCCCTCGTATGATCTCGAGTTGTGACCTCGGACCATTCTTCTTTGCAACTACGCGCTTAAGATATTTTGCGATTATCTCGCTCGCCTCTTTCTTCTAGAGTACCTTTTCTCCGAAACACATGGATATCCTCCATGCATCCTTCTGGATCTAACGATCCAGATTCGCTTCACCCTTTGTGACTTCACGAATATTTCCTTTTTCTCCACTCAAGCCTTCTGAATTTCCTTTTTCCGAACTCTTGGATCTTTTTCCACCTATCTCCTGACGATCAACATCCAGGATATGCTTCGGGTTTCAGAGCTTCTACAGTATTGCGCCCCCACTCAACTGAAAGCTCCTGGAGAACGATTTCTCTGGCGCTCCAGATCATTAGCCACCTGTCTCTCCAAATAATGGATGGTCCCACTTGGATTTGGGATTTCAGGAATCCTTACTCTTTTGCACACTTAGAACTTCTTCCACAGTCTGAGACTTGGATTGTTCTCAGCCTTCTGCACTCTCTGTAGAGAGTCTGTACACGACAACACTAATTCTCCTGATATTTTGGACTTGGAATGAGTTTGTCTCTTGCGCGAACTTTGCACCATCTCTTCTGATATTTGAACCTGCTCAGTCTCCAAAGGGTCTCTACCCTCTGCTTCCTTCAAAGGATTTTCTGGTGCCCTCCTAGCAACTCGATGCTCTTCAACCCGAGCTTGTAAGATGAAATTGATTTACCTTTGGCGCACTCTTTGCGCTTGACCGAGCCTTCAAATGGATGTCTTTCAAAAATTTGTATAAGTGTTGGCCTAGTGCACTCCTTGCACAGGTCTTCCTCCTTCTTTTTGAGATCCTTTTGGTTTACCAAAGCAACTTATGCATCCTCTCAATGCACACTTGCAGAGTTTCTTTCCCTTAGAGTGTTCAATAACTCTGGGTTTTCCTCAGATTCTCCACCACTTCAAAATGTGTTGGTTCTGTGCACTCATTGCATCTTCTCAATGCCCTCCTGACATACTCTTATAGAGTATTCAACAACTCTGTGCTACGCTTACTCTTGTGTAGAATTTCCTTCAAGGTATTCAAAAACCTTGAGTTGTAATTTCTCTGGTGTGCCCTCCTGGCACGTTCTTCTATGACTCAAAAGAGTTCAGATACACACTCCTTGCGTTGGCTCACAGAATTTGAACACTTTGTCATGCACTCCTTGGGATTAGCCTAAAGAACCCAGAAAAATTTAACAAACTCACAGATAGAGAATTTCTATCCTTACCCTGTAGATGAAATCTAACATACACATCTACAACATATATTCATACAAGAACGAATGGAATTCATAGACAAACATCCATCACACAGGAATTTGCAAGTAGTGAAATCTGTTCTTTTGTATTAATAACAGAATGTCAATTTACAATGTATGAGCTCGGACTGCAACTGAGTCTCGACTCTTCTCTCCTCTCTTATCAACTATCGAAACTCTTCTTGGGAATAAAATACAAAACTTTATACAATAGGGGCTCGATGAGATTTCTCTCCAATCTACACTAATGGTGTCTAATCACCATCAAAATGCCTATCTACTAAGGCAGATTAAAATGAGTGGAAATCTAGTCCGAATAGGATCTACATCCCTCCTACCGTAAACCACTTAAGGTGACCTCATATATAGCCTGTGCAAAGGCACAACTTGGCTCTTTCATCCTGACAACATTAAATTTCTTCGATCACATTTAAAATTAGAGGGGAAAAAGAGAGTGTTGACACCTCTCCCCTCCTTGAATGCACACCAATGTGTTGAATAGCTAGCGCGTGATGAGGTGGAGCGATGATCCTGCATCATACTCCACTACTGCAAAAAATTCATGAGCTCCTCGCTCCGTTGTTGAAATCCTCCTGGATCTCAAAATTTCCCTTGGATTTGTCCTTCTGCTCCTCTGCTTTGTTGTTGTTGTTGCATCCACGCTACTCATGCAATTCCTCCTCTGTTCATCTTATCCCTACTAACAACTTCTTTCACTGACTTTTACATCATCTCCCTTATCTCCTGTATCACTTCTTCCAACTTCTCTTTTGGATGGCTTCCCTTATGTAGTTTGCTCGGCTGCAATTCCTCATGTCAGTCCATGGGTATACCAACCTGATCCCCCATGGTTCCTTCATCTCCTATGGTGCTGGTTGGCCACTCTGTTACATACTCCAATTATGTAGGCTCCTTACTGAGTTGTTGCTCAACTTCTTCCTTCGACATCTTGGCTTCTGCCAGTTCTTCTGCTGGTACATCTCCAGCTTCCTCCAGCTGCTCTTCATGCTAGCACATTTTCTCTATCATGGCTATCTCCTAGTAGCCATATTCTGGTTCTGTATTTTCCAACCAATCCTCCAGCATCTTCAACTTCATCTCCCACTAAATGAGAAACTCAATTGGGTGCTCCTCTTTCTCTGTTGGGGAAAAATTCAACATATTCTCCTTTTTCTCTATGACAATATCCGTTGGATGTCCTTTTGTTGCTGCATATGAAACACATATGCTAGCCTGTCCTTAGTTGCTTGGAAGGAATATTTCTATTCCTCCAATGATTAGAATACTCCTCTGATCTTCCTCCTATGTGATGGAATTATTTAACTTCTCATCATCTTCATTCACGTGTCTTGTGATTCCATGTGAATCTTCATATGGATGAGGCCTTTATTCTACCCCTTTTCCATCTATCAACACCCCTTTCTGACATGAATTCTCAACTGATCTCATCTCTTCTCCCTTTCCCACCTGGAAAATTGGGATGTCTCCCCCGCCCTCCTGACAATTTATGAGATCAACTGATATCTTCTTATTGCCCAGCTAGAAATCTATGAGATCTTTGCCAAATCTCTTTTCCTCATCATTGAGGTTTTCAACATGCCTCAAACACCTTTTTAACACCTATTGTTGCCTTCTGGATAATAACTCCTAAACAAGCCACCTGGATTTCCTATTCAAAGGGAATTCATACCTCCAACGTACCTTTGCCTAATGTTGCATATTCAATGTTATCTTCTCCATTTCTACTCATATTTCACTGAGCTCCTTGTCAATTTCTGTTTTTCTTTTCTGCTGGCGGTCTTATCTTTGACCACGCTCATGGCCTTCAGTAGCCATCTTTCTTACTTCACCTTCATCACACCTAAATGTCTACCATCTGCTGCACACCTTGCAATAGTCTTCACAGAGCATCTCACTCTATCTTCCTTCACCTACTATCTACAAGAAAACTTCTGATACCACTTGATTATATAAACTTACTTCTTTGTCTCCTCTCCGCTACCTGAAAAACAAATTTAGGCTCTGATAACACTTGATGGTATCAGACAAAACCTTTTCCTAGGCTCTGATACCACATGATGTAGAATCCCCCTTCTCTTCCTCCCGGGGCTGCGTGACCTCCTAGTCTAAGATCATTCAGTCACTTGATTCGAATCGACTATTCGGTTCCCTGCTGGAACCCAATTTAATTTACACAGGTCCCCCTTTCTCCAAAGTACAGGTTCTACCCAACCCACAGCTCCTTCTTGTCCCCTTTGAATATATTTAACAATAGATGCTAGCTTTCTATGCTAGGCCCCTCCCCTCATATGATCTCGAGCTGTGACCTTGGGCGAGTCCTCTTCGTAACTCCGCGCTTTGTAGCTTTTGCAAGTAGCTCGCTCGCCTCTTTCTTCCAGAGTACCTTTTCTCTGAAACATGTGGATCTCCTCCACGTGTCCTTCTGGATCTAATGGTCCTGATTTTCTTTAGCCTTCACGACTTCATGAAGATTTCCTTTTTATCCACTCAAGCCTTCCAAAGTTCCTTTTCTCGAACTCTTAGATATTTTTACACCTATCTCTTGACAATCAACATCTAGGATATGCTCCAGGCTTCAACAATCTTGCGCCCCCACTCAACTGAAATCTCCCAGATAATGAATTCTCCATAGATCCATATATTTAACCACCTGTCTCTCCGAATAATGGACGATCCCACTTGGCTTTGGGATTTCGGGAATCCTTACTCTTGTGCACATGTATAACTTCTTCCACAGTCCGAGACTTGGACTGTTCTCAACCTTCTGCACTCTCTACATAGACTCTGTACGTGAAGACACTAATCCTCCTGAGCTTTTGGACTTGGAACGAGTCCATCTCCTACACGAATTTTGCGCTATCTCTTCTGAGCTTTGAACCTGCTCATTCTCCTAAGGGTCTCGACCCATTGCTTCCTTCAAAGGATTTTTTGGTACCCTCTTGGAAAATCGATGCTCTTCCTCTCAATTTTGTAAGATGAAATCTCTTTACCTTTGGTTCACTCCTTGTGCTTGACTGAGCCTTCAAATGGTTGTCTTTCAACAATTTGTCTAAGTGTTGGCCTGGTGCACTCCTTCCATAGGTCTTCCTCCTTCTTTATGATATCCTTCGGGTTTATTGAAGCAACTCCTGCATCTGCTCAATGCACACTTGCAAAGATTCTTTCCCTTAGAGTGTTCAGTAACTCTAGGTTTTCCTCAGATTCTCCAACACTTCAGAATGTGTTGGTTCTGTGCACTCCTTGTACCTTCTCAATGCCCTCCTGACAGAGTCTTACAGAGTATTCAACAACTCTATGCTACGCTTACTCCTGCACAGAATTTACTTCAAGGTATTCAACAACCTCGATTTGTAATTTCTCTGGTGTGCCCTCCTAGCACATTCTTCTCTGACTCGAAAGAGTTTAGATATGCACTCCTTGCATTGGCTCACAAAATTTGAACATTCTGTCGCACACTCCTTGCTCTTAGCCTAAAGAACCCAAAACAATTTAACAAACTCACATATATAGAATTTATATCCTTACCCTGCAGATGAAATATAACATACACATCTATAACATATATTCATACAAGCACGAATGACATTCATATAAAAACATCCATCACACAGGAATTTGCAAACAATGAAATCTGTTCTTTTGTATTAATAACAGAATGTCAATTTACAATGTATGAGCTCGTAATGCAACTAAGTCTTGAATATTCTCTCCTCTCTTATCAACTATCGGGACTCTTATTGGGAATACAATAAAAATATTTATACAAGAGGGACTCAATGAGCTTTACCTCCAAGCTACACTAGTGGTGTCTAATCACCATCAAAACGCCTATCTACTGAGGCAGATTACAATGAGTGGAAATCTAGTTTGAATCGGATCTAGATCCCTCCTACCATCAGCCACTTAAGGAAACCTCATCTAAAACTTGTGCAAATTCATAGTTGGTTATTTCAACTTGACAACATTAAATTTCTTTGATTACATTTAAAATTCGAGGGCAAAACGAGAGTGTTGACGCCTCTCCCCTCCTTGAATGCACACCAATGTCATGAATAGATGGTGCATGATGAGGTGGAGCAATGCACCTGCATCATAGACTAAACCTCACTTTGTTTTCCTGGTGGAGCCTTGTCTACTACAAAATCCTTAGTTTCTAGACACGGAAATGTCTCATCTGTAAGAGTTTCATCTACAAGATTTTCATCTACAAGATTTTGCTTCTTTCTATAGACCTGGTGAATGGTTTCTTTGGTTTTTTCACTTTTAATTCTTCATGAGTGAAAATGAGTTTTTTACCTTTTAGCTTTCTCCTTTTACTATCAGGGGTCTCCTCAATATATACAACTGTCTCAACACCTTGAAATGTTTTTTTACCCCTTTTCATGGATCCTTTGCTAAGAGAGATCTTGGTTGCAGTCTTAGAGGTTTCAATCACAATAGGATGTTCTTTGTCATCTCCTCTTTTCCTTTTCAAACTACTAGATATTGCTTTAGTGCTTGTAGAAGGAATACGTCCTTTGGATGGCGGGGAACTAGTAGTTTCAACACAAAAATCTGATGCAACCAAAAAATAATTCCATTCTCTCTTTTCTTTCTTAAGTTCTTCAATGACCAATAGTTTAATGAGACTGAAATGGAACAGTCTGGGCTCAACTTGATCAGATTTAGCTTGTACTTTATCAACCATTGTCCCCAGGATTCTACAAATATAATATGGGAGGTTTATGGATTTCTTACCTGTAAAGTGCATGATCAATCTAATATGGTACATGTACACCTTTTCGAAAATCCCTTCACATGTGAAGTATCTCTGTATTACTCTCAACAACTTATCATGGTGTTCTAACATGTATCTCCTAGGCACCCCTTTTGGCAGGTTCTCATTTTGAAATTCTTCTTTGAAATAATCATTGCAGTAGGAGGAATCCAAAGGTGTTCCCTTGAAGTACCTCTCACCTTGCATGGGCATCCCTGTTGTTGAGAAATTGTCTGTTCAATGACTTGAATCTCCAGTGATCTAACCTTCATTTTGACCCCATAAAAATTTAGGGAAAATTGTTTAGCCACCTCCATGTGTCCTCCCTGTAGATTTTCATAAAATTTGAGGCATCCTATTGCGTGGAAGGATTCTATGAAACTAGGATTTGAGTCTAGTAATTGAAAACCTTGTGGTTCGAATCTCACTATGTCACCTCCCTTTTGTACTTTCTTCTTCTCCTTTTTTTTCTCCATGTATGTTTGTAAAGAGTACTATGATGATGGTGGGTGCAAAGGATATCAAAGTTTAAACAAAATGAAGGGGAATCCCGGTGTATTAGGGTTTATTTGGAAGATAGAGCTACATGGCTTTAGCAACAGGGATTTTGCAGCAAATGTGATGACACAACTTTGATACAATATTAGGGTATTAACACTCAAGTAATATGAAGCAAAAAATGAAGCTTCAAGGGTGTCCAATGATCATGTAGACTTTTATAAATTAGCAATAGGTTGAGCCGATCCAGCGATTTCATAGAAGGCATGAAAATTTACAGCGCTTGTAGTTTCGCAACAACTGTCACATTTTTGCAGCGATTGTCACAGTTTTGTAGCAAATTAGAAATTCAATAATTTAAAAGAGGAAAATCCACATGACTTATAAAATTTTATTTACAAGGACTATACCAACTTTCATGACCTCATTCCCACGATTTCGTGACCGTTGTAGAGAGATTTAAATTGATTTGACATGATAGCTTAATCTATGCGGAATGCGAGGAGATTTTGCAGCGCATTTGACACTGATTAGTTACACGTTTTGAAAATGACTGGATTGGGAAAGGTATGAAACTTTTAGTACACATGTAAACCTGCTCACATGACCTTATTATGATGTGGTGTAATGATTTTAAAACTCACCCTCTCTAATGATGACAAAGAATCATGTAACAAACTAACTTGACCTTGGGACAAGACTGACCACATTAACTATGACTTGGAATGAAACTCTAATCCCATAGAAATCAATCAATAAAAACCCAACATGATTCATAAGTGAATGAATTAAAAACAAATTTCATGGGACACTGATCCTAGGACCTTGACACATGGTGTTTTGAGAAACCAATACATGACCACAAGACTTAATCAATAAAACCAACTGTTTTGACTTTGTAAATTAATACTCCCTAACATAGGATCCAATGGGGATGCTATCATCCCTATGAGGTAGAAAAGAACCAACATACCAATACCTTATTCATTGGGATTATTACAAGAATAAGAACTTATATAAAGACTCACAAAAAATTGAATTGTTAAGACTTATTTACATACGAGTTGAATTGAAATCAAACTAAAGTCACCCTTCTAAATCTTAGGGCCTTCATCTCGGGATTCAAACTCTTCAGATTTTCATCCACACCTGCAAAATTTAGAAATAAAACGAATATTTACAATGAAATGAATAGATCAAATTGATTTCAGGTTAGGTAGTGTTTTAAGAACCTCCCATTTACCGGTCCTCCATCAAGAAGTTCTTCACCCATCTCCTCCAAAATGTAGGAATTGTTTCCATTATAAACAACGATCTTATAGGTTCCCTTCTAGAGATGATTGAACTTTCCATGCTTTCCTTTTTCTTCATTTCGAGCATCCCATTTCATTACTTCATCATTAATTTGGAAATCATCAACTTTGGTTTTCTTATAAAAATATGTCTTCATCTTTTCCTAAAATATATGGGTGTTATGATAGACCTCTTCTCTCATCTGTTGAACATGAATCAACTAATTGATCCTTCTTTGAGTGTCACTAGGCTCTACTTCTTTCTCTTGCAACAACTTCATGACTGAAAATCCCAAAGAAGTAGGAAAAAACACCTATGTTCCATATACTAATTGGAATGGTGAAGTTCCAATTGATTTTTTAAGGATGATTCTATTTGCCCACAATGAAAATATCAACTTCTTATTCCAAGCCTTTTTATTCTCATGCAATAATGTTTTGATAATTCTTATTAAAAAAAATTTTGACAACTCAGCCAATCCATTACCTTGAGGGTTGTTAGAAAAATAGGATCGCGGAGCAATAAAATAAAAAAATTGCGGAAATAAAACACATAACATATACAATACAATAGAGACACATATATACGTGGTTCACCTAGTGTGAGTTACGCCCACCAGATAAATTTCCAGGTCCTTCCTTTTATTATCCAACAAAATGAAGGGGTACAACCTACAACAGACCCGATGTAACTTCCTCTTCTTTCTCTCACTGTCTCCTCTCTCAGAATACAATAATCACAATCATACACAACCGAAATACAATTTACTCATAAAATAGGGTTTCCTTCTAGGGAAAAAAACCCTAACATAAGTTCTACCGTCAGATCTGTGACCTTATAATGAACGGTCCAGATTGACTACAAAATTACAATATTTTACAACGAAAATTTTCCCAATATTTAGCTTCGGGGGAATTGCCCCTAAATCCCTTGCCAGGGGGGCTACAAATTTTTTTTTCACCCCCCCTCTGGACCCCCCTGATGAAAACTATGGGGGGGAAAGCCCCCCCACACACCCCCATTAGGGAATGGGGTCCAAGCACAACTGAAACAAACCTCTGAATCATGAAGATAATCAGGATCCACAACCAACAAGGGTAATAAGTTGTAGAATGAATTAGTATTATGTTATATTCTTCAAAGAACTTTATCATTCTCTTAGAATTGAAAGATAATACATTTTCAATCATGATCCTCCTAGGACAACCAAACCTGGGAAAATGTTGTTTTCTAATAATTGAATTATCACAACATCAATTGCTTGTATTTTTGGAACAACCTCAATCCACTTGGTAAAATAGTCTGTTCCAGTTGATATCCACTTATGTTGTCCTAAAGATGTTGGATTAATTTCACCAATGAAATCAAGACCCCACTGCTGGAAGGGTGCTTCCACTGAAATGAGCTTCAAAGGAAATGGCAAAAACTTCCTCTTTCCTTCAAAAATTTGACATTCATGACAAGATGCCACACCTTTATACACATCTGTAAAGATTGTTGGCCAATAGAAGCATGCTCTGAGAATTTTTTTTATAGTTGTATTCTAGTAGTGATGTCCTCCACAATCACCTTGATGGAATTATTTCATAATCTGTTGTGCCTCTTCTTCTAATAAACAGTTTGATAAAACTCCTCCTAGATCTTTCCAATACAAAAAACCATCTATGATACAAAATTTAGCAGCTTTTAATTTCAAAAATCTGGCGTTGGTCTTTCTTAGCTTTGGTGGTGCTTGTAAATTCTCTAGAATATAAATTATATCACTATACCAAGGAGACACAAGGAAATTTTGAGATACTTGAGGAGTTGGTTTTGCATCTATTGAAAAATCTGCAATGAAATTTATTCCCAAGAGATCAAAATTTGACTAAGCCATCAATTTTTCCAATCCTTGAAATTTGACTAACTTTGTTGTCTTTATATCTAGATCATACTCCAAAAGAGCTGCAATCCATTTTACTCTTTTACCTTCAAGGTCTGGCTGAGTTAAAATATATTTGACTGCACTAGTAGGAACATAAGCAACAACATGAGAATGCAAGATATAAACCCTAAACTTCTTCAATGCCTTCACTAGTGCATAGGCCTACTTCTCCATGATGTTATAGTTCAATGCCGAATCTCTCAATGATTTTCTATAAAAGGCTATAGGATTCTCCAAATTATGTTAAATTTTTTTTAGAAAAACTCCTACAATAGTATGTTCCGAGGAAAAGGAGAAAATCATAAAATCTTTAGTGTAGTCTGGGATGACTAACACTGGTGCTTCAACAATGTATCTCTTTATGTCATCAAATGACCCCTTTTCTTTAGCAGTCCATTTAACCCGATTATCCTTTCTCAACACACGAGTGATGTATTTAACAGTTTCAACAAAGTTTGGTATAAACCTCCTTAGGAAATTCATTCTGCCAAGAAAAGATTGCACCTCCTTTTTATTTCTAGGATTATCTATTTTATGGATTATTGCTACTCTGCTTGGATCTATCTTGATTCCTTATTTTGATATCACATGGCCCGGGAGCTTTCCCTCTTGCATTGTAAAATTTTGCTTCTTTGGATTCAAGGAAATGCTAAACCTCCTGCACTTCAGAAAAACATGTTTCAAATGATTTAAATGTTCATCATTTGAGCTAGAGAAAACTGTAATATCATCGAAGTATATCACAATGAACTTATCCCTCTCTTCTGCAAAGGATATATCCATAGCTCGTTGGAATATTTCTCCAACGCTCATCAACCCGAATGGCATCTTTGCATACATGAACATTCCCCAAGGTGTGGTAAAAGTTGTATTTTTCTTATCATCTGGGTCAACCATGATTTGATTATACCCTGAATAGCCATCTAACATTGACAATTTTTTTTATCCCACAAATTTCTGTAAAATGTAATCCATCTTTGGGAGAGGATATTTTTCCTTCAAAGACACTCTGTTCAAATTCCTGAAATCTACACATAGCCTGATTTCTCCATTCTTCCTTTTGACATGAACCAATTTTCCCAACCATTTAGAAAACCTCAATGAGACAATAATTTTTGCATGAAACAATGTTTTCTCTTCTTTATCAATCAAAGGCAGGAGCAATGGATTTATCCTTCTTAGTTTATGTTTAAATGGTTTTTGATCTTCTTTGATTGGGATTGTATGTTGGATAATGTTTGTATCATAAACCTTCAAATATTCATAACTCCATGCAAAGACATTAGAGAATGCCTTCATCAATTTTAAATACCTTTCTTTGTTTCCAGGAGTTAAATTCTTTGACAATTTGATGAATCTTGTTTCCTTCTAAGTTCCAATGTTGTAGTCTTTTGCCTCACCTTCATTTGGATCACCTTTGGGTTTTTTGTCACATCATTATTATCAAACAATTATTCAAGAGGAACCAAACCCTTTGGGATGTAATTATTCTTTAATTGAATGATCTCCTTTCCAGCTATAACATTCTGATAATTCTATGAACTTGGAGTCAAATATGCATTTTCTTCTTCAACAAAAAGATTTTCTTCATCCATATGTGTATTGGCAAATTCATATGAATTTTGAAGGAATCTAATTACGTGTTTATCATCTTCAAACACCTGCCAGTATTTGATATTTTCAGGGATTGATGGCATGTGTTTGACTTCAATCTCATATTTTTTATTCGGATGAACAAGAATTTTAAAAAAACTGGCTAAGGTAGCTAAAGCATCAAAAATCATGTTCTGACCTCTGGGTATCAGTGGTACATCATATTCTGTAAATCCTTCCAACAAATATAGTATTGCATTCCTGTATGCCCTCATTCTAGGATGCTTGGTTTGATAAATACATTTAACTTGATTAATCACCAATTCAAAGTCACCATGCACACCTATTCTCTTAGCTTTCAACTCTTTCAAAGCATTTAACCCCAAGATTAAAGCCTCATATTTGGCTACACTATTTGTACAATCAAAAGCTAGTTTGAAAGAACAAAGTTTTGAAGTACCATTTGGAGGAACAATCCATAAAACTACCCCAAATCCTTCTTTACTGACAACTCCATCAAAATCCATATTCCATAAGCCATCATCATCATCTGCCTGATCTGAAATAAGCTCTTCCAACAATTGTTCACCTTTCTTCTCTAGAATTTCTGGTTCATTCTTTCCCTCCTCTTCGAGACATAAATAATTATAAAAAATACAATCGCCAATATCAGTGGAAACAACATATATAGGGCAATTATTAGGTCTATGTGGGCTACTTACCATATAATCTATTTTTTTTTCTCTATACAATCTTATTTGTTTCCCAAACACTGGAATTGTAGCATATGGCATATCCATTTGCAAAGTACCCTTTAGTTTTGCTACCCATGACCTAGACAATATAATTCCAAATTTAGGTGGAATGTCAAAAACCACCACATCCATAACAACACTTTTAGTTGGGATCTGAGATAAGGTGACAAAAATATATTTAATCAACCTTAAGCATTTTACCTTCCTTGAGTCAAATGAAAACAAGTCTTTATATGACCTTGTGATATCCAATCCAAGATTTTCCATAACCACTTTTTCAATCAAATTGTGTGATTCCCTTGAATCTAACATGGAATTATGCAGGGTCATATCATGAAAATTGAGACTGACATAAAAAGGAGGTACTTCATTGTCATTATCAGAGTCTAGTTCAACCCTTGGGAAAAAACAGAAAGTAGGATGGTCATCATGAAGGTTTAGAGTGTTAGAGGTTTCTCTTGTTTTCAACATTTTCATAATGTGACCTCTATATTTAGTATTCTTGATAAGCTCATTAAAAGGGATTGGAACTTTTAACATAGAAATTTCACTTTCAAGATTAAAAGTAGACTGAGATTTATCTACCTCTTTTCTATTAGCATCCTTTTTTGCATCTTGAGCTTTCTTTGGACCATCATCCTTTGGATTTTTTTTCTATGAAATTTATTTTCTTGGAGGATATTTATTCCATTGACTGGTAGAGGGATGATCAAATTTATATTTATTTGAATTAACAACCACATTTTTGTTCCTAAGATTATATTGTTTCTGAAATTCATAAATGTCATTTTGATATACTGTCTGTATTCTTCTGAATCCATCAACAATCCATTATCTTGTTCTTGTTGAAACATGTCATGCTCTTCTTTAGTTAAATAAATTTCAGAATCATCTTCATCAAATAGATGGATCTGATCTTCAGGTTCTTCAACAAAATCTTCAACACAATTTTCTTGAAATGGAGGTTTGATTTGCTGGTCTCGCTGATTTGTTTTGTCTCGTTGTCTTATTTGAAGGACTCGAGGTCTCCTGAAATTTTTATTTCTTACTTGAGGGTCTTGTATTTCTATGGGAGGAGGTCTATTATCCAAGGTCAACCTTTCCACTAATTTTTCCATTGTCTTCACCATCATATCAAAGTTTACATTTGCATATTTAGAGGATGAAGGCTGATTTTCTTCGTTGACCTTCTTTTTCTCAGTTTCAACTTTAATCTTTATTTTTCCAAATGTCATTAAATTAGCTTCTACCTCTATAACATCATTCATCATATCAACTAAAATGGCAGATCTCCTTTCTCTTAGCAACAAAGAAAAATAACTATTGAAAGCATCAACATAGTGCAATTGGGAAGATCCAAGAGGGGGTTTAACCTGGTCTAGGATTTCATTATACACCTTCATGAACCTAGTAGAAAATTCTTGCATTGTTTCAACAACATCTCTTTTCAAATTGTTATACTATGTCAAGAGCTGTAATGGATTTTTCTTATCCTCCCATTTTTTTGAGGATTTTTTTCTTAAAACCTGGAAAATCAAGAATACTTCCTCCTGCAAGTCCCTTGAACCATTTCTTTACTTCTCCAGAAAAACTTTGTGCAAAAAATGTCAGTTTAGCATCTTCATATTCAACCTCCTCTAAGTCAACAAAATCATTAAATCTGTCTAAATGTTGTTGTGTTGTGATATTTCCTTCTGCATTATATGTTTTGATTATTTCAGAATAATTCTAAGGTAAGCCATCTAGTTGAGAAGGGAGAACAAGAGGGGAAAACCTAACAACCATGACTCTGATAGGACTCTGTCTTGGAGTTGAAACTTGGATTGAAACTGAAGCTTTTGGGGAATTGACACTAGGATTTGGGGAACTGACACCAAGTGAAATAAGAAATAAAGATTTAAACTTATTAATATCAAACACTATCTTACTTAAATCAGAATCTGACTTAGTTATGACCATAAAATTTTTGAACTTTCCAACAAAGGGAACATCTTCAATACTTTTTACTTCAGACTTTGGTAAGTAAAATGTTATTTCTAAGGAAACTGTATGGATTTCAGATGATTTCTTTTGACTTTTCCTAATGATTTTTTCAGGGTCAAAGGAAACTTCTGGAGGATTTGGGTTTGGATTCTTGCTTGTATGAATATTATTGGGAGCCAAGATTTCTAGTGGGGTCACCTTTTGTAATTGATCTTGACAATGAAATTGGCAGGGTGAAATTATACAACCAAATTCTCTACCTAATTCTCTGTTTACCCTCAAGAATCATATCTTGAAACTTTGTTGTTCTTTCCCAAGGAATATTTCACCTTCGGTCCCCGACAACGATGCCAAAATGTTATCACTCTGTAAATTTTCTTGTTTGCAATATAAAATATCAAAGGTAACCACAAACCATACTTTCAGACTGGAAGCTAGCCTCCTGCCAGTCTAGAGAGGGCTCTCTCCTAACAATTCTTCAATCAATAAAATGGATAGGTTCTATGTGAATAAATGTGTATGAAATGGTTAGTAGGGATGAGAGAAACATCTATTGGGCATGGAGTCATAAGGGAAATCAATTCAAGGTTTTCATAACTTGGTAGAAATATTTTAATCTCAGAGGTAAGAAAGCCAACTATTGCTAGACTTAAAATCTTAAAATATGGATAGATGAAAAAGGAAACATCCAAAGTCACACAAAGCATCCAACTTAGATTAATTCTGCATAAACTTATCATTCTGAAAATGAATATTTGAAACAAGATAGATACAGAGCATATGGAAATGATTTCTGCATCAACACTTTCTCATTCAAACAAAGAAGAATACATTTAATGATAACAAATAAAGAATCACATAAAAGAAGAACACTGACTACAACAACTAAACACAAAAATCTCTGAGCAAAAACTTCAAACGTTTTCCTTCCAACCTTTCATTAATATTCAAGAATTATTACAATACCAACAATCTTCTTACTCAACTCTCAAACCCTTCTATTGTCTTTTTCATTACAATAAATAGAATTACACTTCATCTTGATTCCATGAAGTTTAAATAGTTAGGGTTTCGTACCCACAAAGGAGTTACAACTGATAAACTACTTTCTTAATAAATTACCAACTAATTTGCCACGAGTTCCTACAATTTAGGGTTTCAGTTTATGACAAACTTGTACGCCCTAATACATTTATGTTATATATATATATATAATGGAAAAGTTGTTGCATTATCCAATATTGATGTTGACATATTGAAATAATCCCATTTGGCAGACGAAAATACTCCTTTATGATCTAACTGGTGATTTCATAGCAATCATAAAATTTTGCTGCGAAATATCTGTTTGAGCAGTTTCGTAGCAAGAGTTGCTGCAAAATCTCTATTTTCATTTGATGGTGTTGAAAAATGCTTCATACTTGATCCAAAACCATAAGATAGCTTCACAAAAGAAAAAAGAACATGACTTATCACGATTGTTATCAAAAGTTTCCACTGCAACTTGAGCCAACAAGTCCAAATTCCTTTTTTCCATTTTTTACTTTATCAATATGTCCTTTGTCTTCAATGCCCTGTTTTGCTTGTATAGATTTTTCATCTATTTTTTTAGGGGTAAATACCTCTTGACCATTCCTTTTCTATTATCCAAAGCTTCTTCACACAGGTCCAAGTGTTTTGTTATCCTCTCTTTAGTTTTCCCGTTTTCTTTAATCTTTTAGATATCAAGTCTTATTTTTTTGAATGAGATTGAACCTCAACCACTTCCTCAGCAACACAATGGACATGTGATTTAGATTTTTTTTATTTAACATGGATCTTCTTTCTTGCTGATGATGTAGTTACAGGCCTACCAAGATTTTCTTTGTCAAGTACTTCTGGACTAAACCTCACTTTTTTGCCTGGTGGAGGATTTCCTTATACAACATCCTTAGTTTCAAGAAAAGGAAATGTCTCATATGCAAGAGTTTCATTTAAAATATTTTCATCTACATGATTTTGCTTCTTTACTGTAGACCCGATGAATGGTTTCTTGGGTTTTGTCACTTTTTCTTCTTCAAGAGTGAAAATGAGTTTTTTACCTTTTAGCATGCTCCTCTTACTATCAGCTAAACCTACTGTTAACCCCTAAAAGTAGGCATGCTCATTGGACACACTTGAAGTTCATAGTCTATTGGGTTATGGATTATTGGATTTATGATTTGGATGTACAATATCTCTATGGGTGTAAGCCCTTTTACTCCCTAGAGCATGCAAAACCAACAAAGGTAAACCGAGGAGGGTGTAATCCCATTTAATCCTCCTAGTAACCTGGAAAAAATGACTTATCAACTTATAAAAAAGATGAATATTGGTGGAGGGTGTATTCCCTTATGCTTCTCCAAGTGTTTTAGATAAGAACAATATGAAAAAAGAAGAAATTACTAACAATTTCAGAAAATTCCTTACCAATTCCATAAGATAGCAATATTAAACCCTAATTTCGCCAAGAAATTTCCATCACATGCAAGAATAAGCCTCCAATAAGGGTAGCACATCACTTTTCTCCACAAGAACAAGTACTAGCATCCAAAAATTTCATAAGAGAGAGATGTAATTTTCCCAAGAGGGGTGAAAATTTCAGCCAAGTAGTTCTTCTCACATGAGAGAGTTATGTTAAAATGAAATGAATTTGGTCTCTATTTATAAAATACCTCAATAATAAGTTTTTCCACATAATATTAGGGTAAACCACAAAATAGGGAGGCCGACCTCCCTTATTTTTCCCCTTTACAAAATTAATTTTATTTTTACACAAAGAAACCCTAAACGGATGATGTCATGCCCTAATTGGGTGATGTATTGTCACTTCTGGAAAGTTGTTGATCTTGGAGAGGAATGTTTTTAGCCTCCAAAGGCCATCCCTTCATGTGCTAAGGTATCGTCTCCATCAAGCATGCCAATATCCATCAAATCATCACCACCATCATCAAACCCTATCCCAAAAAATGACTTCAAGCCCTAGAGAAAGACATTTTGACCTTACAAGGTCAAACGTTGGGCAAATAAATGCTAGGTATAATCCTACAAGGGGTCTTCTCTTTCCTCCAAAGGAAACACCCATCATTTTTCATCTCCAAAGTGTGTGGGTTGTGACATCCAACCTGTGGGATTCCTTCCCTAATGAAGGCCCAAGTTAGACTTGTTCCTCCAAATCTTCATTCAAATGAGGCCTTTCAAAAAAAATGAGTGCGCTCTCCAAGGGTCTCAAGTCAAATGTATCATGGAAATTAAAATCACATTTAATACAAGATCCACCTAAACATGTGCATAAAAACTACCTTATCAAATTAAACAAGGCCTCAAAGACCCTGTGCAATTTTCCAAGTTTAGGTATGGGAGGGTTGTTAAGGTGACCTATTAGGTGAGTCATTCCTCAGGTCAAGGGGTGTTTACTAGGTGGATCCTCTCTAATCCATGTAAGGAAGATGGAATGGATGGGGGTAATTATTTTGGGTATGGAACTCATGACATACAATGGTTTGTATTTTCTCATTTATGGGTGCCTTTGTAGAGGGTGTGGTGCACCTTCATTTTCAATGAAACCTTTTTTCAAGCCCATTATTTTCCATCAATTAATTATAGTCCGGAACAATTGGGTACTCCAAATCGGTAACATAAGACTTGAAGGAAGTACCACAATGTCACTTGAAGCTGGAGGTACACAGACTGCAATATTGGTAAAACAAAGGGTATAACACACTTGTGTAGATCCCTCAACAAGCGAGACATTTATATATGTGAAATTTTCTTTTGTAAGTATTCGATTTTAAGAGAAACGATTCATCGTTATCAAGACATATTTGGGAGAGAATATAGAAGGTTGTAATATTGGATTTTATCTTTTGGAATCTACATTCCCTCTAGACCTTCAATCCCTTCTTCCCATGAGATTAGGTACAATCCCTTCTTGGATAAGCACACCTGAAAATCCCAAAAGATAAGGAGATGAAAAGGATGAAGTGTGAAAAATGATAAGTATGACCGGGAGTGGTATGATGACTCATCAAGGAGACCTCCCAGTAGAAAACCTTTCCCCAAGGGTGACCACTTACTAGGGCACAATGTCAACCACCAAGGTGAAACAGGGAAAATAACATAATTTCCAAGCAAAAGTTCTATAATCAAAATAAGTTTTAAATGCAACATAATGCCTCAAGTATTGAAATGACACTTACCACAATACCTAACTTGTACCTCATGGAGAAAGACCCATTGTATTCTGGAATCAAGCCAATGTGGTGAATTCCATCATGACGAACCAAAGAAGTATGGTGGTGAAGAGGGTATCCATCTGTGTAAGTGGTCATCAAGAATTGGTTTATCCCTCGACAATCCATGTTTGCAACCTAAGGGCCTCGAGACATCATATCCTTAGTTATCCCTATAAATGGGGGATAACATCTGGCTACTACTTGAGGACATGCGATCGTCGTAGAGTGCATGAAAAGATCAACATATCCCGGTTAGACTTGTGCCTACACTAAAACAACAAACTGTAAAATACAGGGTGGCTTACTCACCCTTTGCTCATATAATCAAAATCAAAACTTAAAATTGAAAACTAATCTAGAAAAGAAAAATTGTACTTTTTTGATACAATATGATGAAAGAAATATATGTAAATCAATAATGAAAGTAGAGTAAAATGAAAATCAGAAACGAAATGGAACTAAACTACCATGAGAAATCAAGATGCAAATGCAAGAAATCAAGATGACCTACCTACTTACTTGGGGCCTGGGCCTTGAAGAAGTCAAGATCCACCTGGGAAGTAATGTTTGAAGAGGGATCCATTTATCGATAATGGCATCCTCCTCCCTTATGCAATGAATAAGTAGAAATATCTTAATCCATATATTTACTCTATCTTGTAAGGTCCCAACCACAAACTATCAAACTTCTGATGCATCCTGGGTTTCTCCCTTGTTTTTTCCCACAATAGAACCAAATATCCCTTCTTGAATTATCTTGGTATTGCTTTACAATCAAAGGTTTCTTTGATTTTATCTAGGTTCTTTTCCATTTGATCAAAAGAAACTCTTCGAATTTCCTCCAACTCCATGAGTTGGTCAATTTACCCTTGCAATGCCTCTTTGTCTATGACAAAGTGTTGGCATAATTTCAAAGATGGGATTTAGAGGTTTATGGGAAGTTGCGCTTGCAACCCATAAACCAATTTGAAAGGGGTATTTCTGGTAGAGGTATTAGTAGTTGTGTGGTCTGCCCAAAGGGCATACTTGATCTTTCCATCCCAAATTTTCTTATCTTCTCCAACAATGGTTTTACAATATTCTTGATATTCTTGTTTTTGGATTCTGCTAATCCATTTCCTTGAGGATAATAGTTCAAAGAGTGTGATAAGACAATCCCATATTTTAAACAAAACTCATTAAGTGCCATTGAGATAAAATCCTTCGAGTTTTTCATGGTAATCTTTGCAGGGGCACCAAATATAGTGATAATATTGTCCTCGAGGAATTTAATTACCATCTCTTATGTTGATTTCTTTGTTGGGATGGCCTCCACCCATCGAGTGAAATAGTCAGTGGTGGTTAAGACCCATATGTAATTGTTACTATAGTTTTATTTGAACTTTCAATAAAATCCAATCCCAATTGTTGGAAAGGTGCCTCTAGAATGATTGGCTTAAGAGGGAGGGAAGGGAGGCATTTTTTTCCAATAAAGAACTGACAAGGATGATAGGATCTAACATACCGATATGTGTCGAAGAAAATAGTGGGCCATGTTATCCCCGTTTTCTAGGGATAACTAGGAGATCATGTCTCGAGGCCCACAGGTCCTAGACATGGAGTACTGAGAGCAGGATTGACCTGAGCATGGCCCTGGAGGGCCCATCCTTCTTCTTCTTCGCCAGACTTGTCCTGTTAGCAGCAACATCTTCCATCACCATCGGCTTGGAGTTGCATCAGAGAAGACTCTTTCTCCATGAGGTAATTAGTCCAAGGTATCATGGTATGTGTCATGTTTGATTGTTATAACCTTCTTATATATGCATTAGGTTCCTTACATTTCTTATAACTGCTTGGAACTTACACTAATCCACTTGACCATTGTTGGGGGGATTAACGGGGTGACCTAGCAAGCTTGTATTCATGGGTTTTGGTTAGCCACCAGGGGGGATTTGCAAAGCCATCGTCCGCTCCCGCAATTCTATCATTTTACATCTTATCTCCCATACATCCATCCCATTCCCCTAGTCTGACCATTAGGATGAACTTTGAGGGCTACACTTTGTCTTGTGGGAAGAAGGGGCTAAAGGCCTAGAGGGTAAAAGCAGCTGGTAAAAGATAAAAGCCATAGGAAATAAAACCTAGAGATGCTTCGCCCAAGGATCCCCGAGAAGGCAATAAAAGGCCTCTTGATAAGAAATAAAAGGGACCCTAAGAAAAATAACAAAAAACAAGACCTAACCAAGAGGATGGGAGGTCTCATCACGAGTCGACCCATTATGTTCATAGGTATCTAGCGGTATGACATTGCCATTATCTGGTCACCACGCCATGGCAATGACCTTTGGTTGCATGGCCAAGGGAAAGGGGGTCTCATCATGAGCCAGCCTTATCATTTCTGCGAAAATACCAGTGGGTAACACTATCATATCTAGTCACCATGCCAAGGCAGTGTCCTTTGGTCAGACCTTGAAGTAAAAAAATAAAGAAAAGCAATAAATAAAGAATAAAGGCAATAAAGGGGCTTGGAAAAAGTGCATCCATGATGGGTACAACTCACCTCCTACAAAGGCACCCACGGACAACACCTACCCCTGGTCTTACTATGATTGGACATCCCTAAACCATACCACTGCATGTACATGGCTTGAATGATCTTCTGTGGAAACTTTCCTTCTCCTACGGATGCTGACCCAATAGGTTATTCTGTCTATTTCTTCAAACTTTGTATAGTAGATCAGTGTAATGTCTTTGAGATATTAGATGATATGCTAGGGATTTTATGCGGGTATTTGATAAATTTAATGATGAAACATGATTGACATTGCTATGATCCCGAGGAATGATGAGCCCATGGAGGGCGTAGTTTTTGATGTGCAGGACCATACCCGACGGACAGGTACCAGTGCACCGGTACACATGGGGATATGATTAGCTCGGACCTCCATGGGGTTGAAGAGCCCATCAGATGGTTGTTGGGATGGTAGAGACAGGAAAATGGTATGATGAGCCATTTCACGAGAAGAAAGAAGGACATTCCACCCAGGACACTTTGGCAGAGCCCGGCCTAGGGGGAATCACCCACTGTAGATGGAGCGTTTTCGTTTGATGGAAAAGATGTCACTTGAGAGAGATGGACGTTGACTGGAGCGTGTGGCAGTGTGCTGAGGTCATTTGGCACATGTGGCAGCTTGGAGGAGCTCTGGAAGGGCCAACGTTTGGTCTCTGGATGTTGTATTTGCCCAAAAAAGGGCCAACGTCTCCCTCAAAGGGGCTAGATGTCCCTCTTTTTGCTCATATTATGACATTTTCTGGAAATTAATGTAAAAACAGTGTAAATTTTAAAGTCATCCTTATTGGCTATTTTAATGACCTAAAATTTAATTAAAAGGTCATGGATTGGTATAAATAGAGGACGTTTTCTCCTCATTTGGACATAACACAACTCACTCTCTTGTGAGAGATCAACTTTTAGTCTTTTTGCTTGGTATCTTGGTCTTGGAAGTGAGGCACAACTCTTGTTGGAGGATTCTTCTTGGCATGTATGGTGTTTCTCTCATTGGAAGGTTTACAACTAGGGTTTGATTAAGCATTCTCCATGATTTGTAAGTGAATTTTTCATGCAAAACTTCTAAAATGAATGGTTATAGGCTTAATTTCTTACATTTGCTATATCATTGCTATTATATTGCTAAATCTTGAAACCCTAGGTAGCAAGCACACAAGTAGGTCCTTGCTATATGTCCCCATGCTTGAGAAACTTGTTTTAGCCATTTATTAAGGAAGATATAGCCTAGTCGTTGCTACACTTATCTCTCTTTTTCTGAGTCAACATTTAAGTATAGGTTGAATAAAGGTGACGTCCTAGGCCTAGTTGACTCTACACCTAGGGTTTTAACTTTTTAGGGTTTGAAGAGCCTTGCTCTTGCAACACTTTTCTCCCTTAGACTTGTACTTTAAAGCTAGCCGTTTTTCCAAGAGTATTTAAAGAAAGAGGAAGGAGCATGAGACCTTGCTTAAGAAACACTAGAATGAGCCTCCTTCCCTTAGGGTTTTGATTCTAGGGCCCTGCCATTGCAGCACCATAGAACCTAATCTTCTAGTCTTTAAATTTTGATCCTCCTGAGATTTTGCCCTTACTTTTGACTCCATATTACCCCAAGGCACTGGTATTCTCTCCAACTTTGAGCTTGTTGTGCAAAATCATATTTCAAACTTACAAATTTTGAAACCCTAACTAACCCTAAGGCACTAATTAGGGCTGACATCATACCTAACGCAGTAACCCTTCTAACCTAGAAATAAATGATGATGTCATGCCTTATTTGAGATTTTGTTGATAGAAAACACTGTTGGCTTGGTCATCTTGTGATAGACATTGATAAATTGATGATATTCATTGATTGATTAACAAAACGTTGACCTTCTTTGTCTATTATACTAACCCTAAAAGAAGTTGACGTCATCTCTAGGATATTGACGCAACAACCTATTGTATATGAGTGACTAATGATATTTAATGCATTGATTTAATTCAAGGATTGATCATTTCCATTAGATACTATATTATTCTAGTGTTTATTGACAAGTAACATTATATTTCCATTGTCATTATTGAAAACATTGACTTCGTCAATATTTACTGCTGTATATGCTCATATACATTAAATTTTGCTAGTCATTGATTTATGAAGTATTAACCATTATTGCATGTACTAGTTTCATTGTTGTCTTGTCTCACAAGCAGGTGCCTTTTCTGTGGTTATTCTTTATTTGACTATATTCTGGGTGGTAATCTGTGAAGGGGAAACTAGCCTTAATCCTTTGAGCCTTTTCCTTTCAAACCCCAGATTTCCAGGGACGTCTCCCTTGGGCTTAGCCACCCTAAATAGAAAGGACCTCCCCATCGTGGTGACATTGGGTGGGGTAGATCCCTGTTACACCAGTTTAACCCTTATCCTCTAGTCTATGACCTAAACTACCAACTGAGCGATAACAGGCCACTAATATCCCTCCCTTAAGATTTTATGGGCAGTAGTGTGGGATGCAAAATGGCCTCCTAAATATGCTGAATGAAATTTAGCAACCAACTTGTTTTCTTCTTCCTTGTTCACACACTTGAGAATTACCCCATTGGGGTTCCTCCTTCCAAGACTATCTTGTTTCAAATGATAATTCATAGCCTTGAGCCTTAGGGCTCTCCTCTTATGGTTAGCCAAATGATTAGGACAAGTAAGATTGTTCAAATAGTAAATAATGTCTGAATACCATTCATCATTCTCAATTTCAGTTACGATAACATTTATGTTCTCCTTTTCTCCCATCTCGATGGCTTCCTGATTGCTTTATGTTAGAATTTTAGCTAACCCCTAGCCTTTGATAATCTTGGATGGTTTAATCTCCAAGTCCTATTCTTGTAACTATGAAACCTATTTTCCCCTTGATAGGATACAATCTTGTTGTGATAATACACCCTTTACGACATGGTAAGGGACGAAATATTTAATCTTGTTATACCCAACATAAGTTCTAAAGTGCTTGAGGGATTTTACAAGAGTGTAGGCTTTCTTTTCCATAATGATGTAATTTATCTCTGAGTCTCTAAGGGTTTTTCTCATGAAAGCGATTAGTTATTCATGCCCTTGATTTTTTTTTTCAAAAGAACTCCTGCGATGGTGTCTTTTGAAGCAAAAGAGAAGATGATGGAATCTTTAGAAAAAATTGGGCTAACTAGGAATGGTGTGATAGTTAATTCCTCTTGTTATGTTGGAAATCCTTCTTTCTTTCATTATCCCATTCAAAACAAGCATCCTTATTTAACAAGAGATTGAGAGATTTTACGATTTCAGTAAAATTTGGAATGAACCTTCTTATGAAGTTGATCTGGCCAAAGAAATATTGCAAGGATTTCTTGTCCTTAGGGAGAGGGATCTTCTTGATGGATTCAATTCTAGGAGGATCCACTAATATTCCATGTTTGGAAATTATATGTCCCAATAACTTCCCTTTATCCACACCAAAAAAATATTTCTTGGGATTACGAGAAATTCCATACTCTCTGCACCTTTGAAAAATCACCCTCAAGTGTTGGATATGCTGATCTCTTTTCTTAGAGATAATGGCTAGGTCATCCTGGTAAATCTATATGAGTTTCACAATTAAAACCATACAATCATAATCCATGGCACGTTGGAAAGTGGATCCTGCGTTGGTCAATCCAAGGGGAATCCTAAAATACTTATGAGTCCCCTAAGAGGTGGTGAAAGCGATTTTAAGTTGGAGGTCCTGCTTCACCAACACTTGTTTATATCCTGAAAATCCATCAAACATTGATGCCATTTATTCTCAAGTGACCCTTTGCAAAAGGTACTCCATGTTCAGCAAGGGATAATTATCTTTAAGTGAAGATTGGTTCAGATTTAAGAAATTAACGCATATCCTGATCTCATAATTTTTCTTTCAGACAATGATGGGATTGGATACCCAAGATGAGTACCTGATGGGTTTAATTATCCCCGCATTAACCATATTTTGCAACTCCTTTTGGACTTGTGGTGTAACTTTTGGGTTCATTTTCATGAGCTTCTTCCCGAAGGGTTTTGTGCCTTCTTTAAGGGGAATATCATGTTGTATAACATCTTATTGATTATATTTCATATCTTCATATGACTAGGAAAAAAAATCCTTAAATTATTTGATGAGAGATATTAACTTTTCCTTCTCATTGGAAGTTGTCCCTTTCCCAAACTCAACCATTTTCAGGGATTCATTGGTGCCAATATTGAATTTGATGATCTCATCATCGATTTTGCTTGTTGTTTTCCCCTTATACATGTCATTCCGATAAAATAACCTTTCTAGGGGGATGATCCCTTTGGGTAAGGGTAAATTAGATAGATCTATAATCTCAATATTTTCTCCCTCAGCCAAAAGGATTATCCGAGTTTCAAAAAACTCTCCTTCATTTTGAAGAAAATGAGAGATTTGGTCCTCATTATCAAAGACCTGCCAATGTTCCAAGTTGTCAGGTATCGAAGGCCTGGAGTTCTCTTATACTTTTTAGATATTGATTTCCTTGCAATTCCCTAAAGTGGAAGCAGATACCACAAGGTTGTCTGCCAGATGATTTTCTTCTCTAGGGATAGCCTCCTTTAACCTTGGGTTCTTTGCAGAAAATTTCTTGTTGATTTTCAAAACAATCAAATATGAGTCCCATCTCACGTGTAAAGATTTCATGTTCACATCAATAGCAAGGTTGATGCCCAAAATGAGGGCTTCATATTCGGCTACGTTGTTAGTGAAATTGAACTCAAGCATATAGAAGAAAAGGGTAGTCTCTTTATTTGGTGATATGAGGACCACCCCAGTGACTGACCCTAAAATTGATTGTGCACCATCAAAATCCAAATGCAAACATCCAACTCTTTTCACCTCATCCTGAAACAAAGAGTTTTCTAGGATAAAGGTGTTGTTGATCCCTTTGTCGAGGACTTGATGGGATGAATTAATGCAATCCTTGACCTTTTCAATAGTATCCCCTTTATGGGTTTCATCTTTTGCAATGGCCTCTTCTGATACACCTTTCATGGTGAGAGGTCCCTTTTCCTTGCGAGGTGGAGTTATAATCTTCTGATCACACCTCAATAGTTTCTCTTCGGGTTTTGTGCTTCTAGGTTTCTCTCACTCACCAAATTTTCTCCTACGAGAGGAAAAAATAGTTTGGGTTTAGGACTTTCTACCTTTTCACAATATCTTCTTTTTGACCAATGGATTTCTTGGAAATATCCCTCTTTTCCTTGCGTAAATAGGCTTTGGAGACATGGAAAATATCAGGAGGTGAAGTGATAAGGATAGTAACTTGGTTTATTTATATGACCTCTTCAAGGGATTCTTCATCTTGATGGTAAGAGGAAATTGAGCTTTCGTCCATCTCACACACTCTCTCTTGGGATTCCATTAGGGTAGAAGGGAAATTCTCTCCTATTAGAAAAATGAAAGGGTCATTTATGGTTGACATTTAAGACTTGAGGATAACATTCTGAGTGCATTTATAATTCCGGGGAAATATTTTCACAAGAGTGTTGAATCAGTCATTGAAATAAAGTATGTTTTCCCCTGGTTCCCTCTTGCACCGATAGAGTTGATCACAAAGGGATATGCAATGATTTATTTTTGTGAATCTCTTGATGAAGATATTGTGGAAGATGTCCCAGTTGGTTATTTCTCTTGGTGAAATATTGCTATACCATTATTTGGCCTTCCTAATGAGAGAATAAGAGAAAAGTCTCATAAGTACATATTCATGTTGGTCGTAGGTTTCAAAAGCAGTGAGGAAAGCATCTAGGTGATCTTCAATCATAATGGAGTTTTCTCATAAAAAGGTGGGAAGCCATTCCTTGAAACCCTTTGGGATTCTATGAGGTGATCCAGGGATCTTTGTTATGTCCAATGGATTGTATGCATCCTCGACCCATGTTTTTTGGAGAGTGGTTGGTGAACAAGGTATATAATAAGTTTAAGGTATCAGGGAGGTGGGAGAGGGAAAATGATTAGGAGGGTTGGAAACGTTTTTAGGATGTTTAGGTAGAGGTGGGGGGATAGGGTATCCCATCCATCTGGTATTTTTCATGATGGGTTCTGGTAGGATGGAGTCACCATATGGGCCTTATCTCATCAAAGGAAAGCATCCCTTATTGCATTGACATGTATCACATTCGGCCACAAATGTGTGGATGTCATGTTTCCTACCATCCCAAAAGAAAGAACGTTTGACTCGTTCATAATTTTTGGTAAAAATGGAATGGCCCACGGTAGGTGAAGCATGAAACTTAGAGAGCATCATGGATTTAAGGGCTGACTATTTGCTTAAATATGTAAGGACCCCTCCATTATGACTAGGAAAGAGAAGCACAAAAGATATATATATATATATATATATATATATATAGCATCAATCAAATTTAGTAACAACACATAATTAACACATCATCGTATTAGATAATGACACAAATCAAAAACATAAATGATGATGCAAGATCAACTCATCACACGATAACATAGAGAAAATATGATCCAGGTGGATATCGGTGGCCACACACCTTTTCCAACTGGCTCAAAACATTTTTCTAGCAATTTTGGCAATTTACTATTTTTAGCAGGTTTTAACTTCCGGGGCCATTTTGAGGGCCCAAATGAAGGTTTTTCAAGATCGAGGTTCTTAGTGATATTCAAAGGAATTATTGAGCCCCCAAAATGAATATCCTTGACGATACCTTTCCAACGAGCTATTATATTCCTAAAACAGAGATCGTATGCAAAAGTTACGACCTCGGGAAGTTGATGTACTAACTTACCCAAACGGGGCCCACATGACTTTTGGCGCTTCATCTCCTAGGGTTAGGTTTTTGGA
>JZKD02S0230015.1:88383-133724 GCA_000966675.3 Picea glauca
TCACTAAGGATAACACCAACAACATCATCAAATTTTAAAGTATTTAAACCAGAGACAGAGTTACTTATAGCCATGACCAAGCCATTCCATCTTTCTGGCAATGAGCACAAGATTAGAAGAGCCCTAACCTCATCATCAAAGTCCACTTTTACAGAACATAGTTGATTATTAACCGTATTAAATTCATTTAAATGATTTGCAACAGACCCACCTTCCGACATCTTCATATTAAATAATATCTTCATTAGAAATACCTTATTGGACACCGAGGGATTTTCATACAATTTGGCCAACGCATCCATCAAACCCTTCATTGTCTTTTCTTTCGAGATATCGAAAGCCACCGACGCTGCCAGGCTTAGTCATATCGTTCCTAGAGCCTTTCTGTCAAGAATCTCCCATTCTTCATCCTTCATGGCCGCCAACTTCTTTGCTACTCTGCTCAATGGTAGGAATAGATCCTTCTGATATAAATAATCTTCCATCTGCATCTTCCATAACTGATAGTTTTGGCCATTAAATTTATCGACCCTAAACTTTCCATATTCCGACATTGCTCCCACTCGAACCAGGAACCCTCTTTTCCTGCGAGTTACCTTACGCTCTGATACTAGTTGTTAGAAAAAATAGGACCTCGGAGAAATAAAATAAAACAAATGTGAAAACAGAACACAAAACATACATAATACAAGAGAGACACAGATTTACGTGGTTCACCCAGTGTGGGCTACGTCCACCAAAGAAATTGTCAGGTCCTTTCTTTATCATTATCCAACAAAATGAAGGGATACAACCTACATCAATACCCGCTGTAACTTCCTCTTCTTTCTCTCACAGTCTCCTCTCTCAGAATATAATACTCGCCAACATCCATAGCCGCAATACATTTCCCTCATAAAAGAGGGTTGCCTTCTAGGGAAAAAAACGCTAACATAATCTCTATCGTTAGATCTGTGACCTTATAATGAACGATCCAGATTTATAATGAAATTACATTATACTTTTACAAGGAAATTTTTTCTTCGGGGGCTTTTCCCCCGAACCCCTGCTGGGGGCCCGCTTGCCCCCAGCTGGGGGGATAGCCCCCCCGAACCTCGCAGAGGGGGTACCCCCCCTCTGCACTCCCCTGTGTGGAAGAGTGTACATACTACTAAGGTGTAAATACTTCATGGGGTATAAACATGGCTAAAATTAAAATACCTCTAAATCAGGAAGATAATCAGGCTCCACAACCAACACCTTGCCCAAATCTCCAACTGTAATATGTGCGACTAACCTGGCTTCTCTATCCCTCTCAACTGGATAGTCACGCTGGTAATGTGGCTCTCCACATGTCCAGCATCCGGTCTTTGGTCCAGTACTCCAGGTCCCCGAAGTAGAAGTTGCTGGCCCACCAGCCTGAAACCTTGTTCCGTTCTGCTGAACATGCCTAAACTGTTGTTGTGGACGACGTTTTTTCTAGTCCTATGGTCCTTTGTAGGGGGTCCACTGTTGAGGAGATGGTCATCGTGGTGTCGTGAAAGTGGATCCTCTCGGTGTACCTCGATACTCTGATGAATGCCTAGCTGGTGTTTGATGTTGTTGGGCACCAGATGTCTCTTGTCCCATTGGTCTCGCAGGAGTCGTACCCTGAACCTCATTGTTCATATCGTGCAACGTTTGAGGCATTAGGATCCTCACTTTCACACGAATGATGACGTTAATTCCAAACAAAAATTTAATGACCTTGAGCTTCTCGGTGTTCAGATGTGAAGCATACCTAAGAAGCTCCATGAATTGGGCCTCATACTCAGGCACCATATGACCACCCTATCACAAGGAATTGAAATCATTGAGCTGGTGCTCAATGAATTCCTCTAACAAATATACCTCTTGGAACCGTTACTCGAATAGTTCCCATGACACATCTTCGACAACCATGTTCAGTTGTGGTAGGAGTCTCTTCCACCATAGAATAACGCTCCCCTTCATCTGAAATACTGCCATGCAGACTTTCATGTTGGAGGTGTAGTCACGAAGTGCGAAGCACATCACCATGTTCTCCAACCATGCCTTGGCGGCTATGCCATCCATGGCACCCATGAACTCGGGAAACTTAACCTTCTTGAGTTCTCTATGAACGCTACTAGTATCGATTGGGGCACATTGTGGACCCTCAGGGGGTACAAGTGCCCTAGACTCATCTCTATCTAGACGATTAATCAAGGCTTATGAAATCCTATGAAAGGACCTCATCAACCCAACCACATCCCCCACAACAATCTTCTCATATCCAATGACCTACTCTTCTCCTTGGGGGTTAGACCCCTCTAGTGTGGATTCTACTTGAGGTTTCACACCTCCTCCCCTAGCACCACCTTGTCTGCCTCCATGACGTCCTATAACCATGATTACCTGTAGGGACAAAATTCAATTTAATTACCGATAAATTATTAATCAAGTGTTTAATACAGTGGAAGGTGTAATGATCCCAAGTCATGGGATTTAAACCGCTCTGATACCATATGTAACAACCCTTTCATTACGACTAGGAAAGAAAATCACAAAAGGTAAAAATATATTTTGTTTGCATAGGAAATTAGCATCAACACCTAAATTACAACAACGCCTAATCAATGACATAAAAAAATCATTACAAGCGACTCATCATCATAATCCATAACAACATAACTAGCACATCAATCAAATTTAGTAATGACACATAATTAACACATCATCGTATTAGATAACGAAACAAATCAACAAGTAATATAAAAGGCAACACAAGATCAACTCATCATAGGATAACAAAGAGAAACTACCCTCCCAACCTACCTTGCAATGTTAGGACCTCCAAGACACAGAAGCAATGCTCAAGCCTAGGATTCATTCAATTTATTTTGACCATTTAAGGTCTCAGGTCTGGCGCTTGTTTTGAGGAACAAGGAGGTGTCTACATCCCACTAACACAATCAATTCAAAAAAACAACTAGCTAAATCAACAACATCAACAATAGTCAATGGCGTAATAGTGTTCTAATAACCAATCACTCATCACATAAATTCCAAGGTGCAAGATAATTTAATTACTAAATCCATCATTCAATGACATAAGTTAAGGTGCAATGTAATCAAATTTATTTTATTCTCAAGGCGCAAAATAAAACATCTACTTTACTTCAAGGCGCGCGATTAATTAATCATTGAATTCAACAATAATCAACATTATTTTCAAGGTACATGCATGATCTAATTACCAGACTAAACATAAATCAACATCATTCATTGCGCACAATTAATCCATTTACTTAGGAATCATACATCAACCTTATTACAATGCGTGTGAGTAATCTAAAAGCGTAATCATCCATGCATCATCATTAGTCCATGGCACAAGGAAATCTAATTACTTAATCATCAACATAATCCAAGGCGCAAGGGAATTAATTCGCTCCATCATGTATTCATTAACATTTAAACATTCAAAGCGCAAGAGTAAACTAAATTCCAACAATCATACATCAACATGATCAGGTGTGCAAAGAGATCTAAGTACCTAATCACTTACACATCCATTCCATGGTGCAAAGAAAACTAAGCATATAACCAATCATACAAAATTCATTAATATTCATGGTGCACATGAAATCTAGTTACTAAAGTATTCATACATCATCAATATTTAAATGGTGCAAGAGTCTAATTACTTTAGAATTCAACATTAATAAATTAGCAATAAACTCTTGCTCAAGAATCAACAATTCAATATGGTATGATCTAAAATTGGTATGGCCATCCTGGTTGAACTACTAAGTTAGGTAGATCAATACACTTCAACATGATCCAAAAACATCACAACTAAAACTATAACCCACGATCAATTCTCCTATAACAAGGGTAACTTAACAACCCAAACTAAATCTTTCATCACTAGCACTGCAATTTTCGTTTTCCATTATTCTGCAAATAAAGAAATTCTACCACTCTTACCAACTAATATCAAGAACCTATAAATCTAAAAAGAAAGATCCATAACTAGAGATTGTGCTTATGTCTGTATTTATTGTATCTAATAATTATAAAAGGAAAGTCTTGCTTAATTATTATTAATTCTTCACCATTAAATGATAACTAAGGAATACAAATAACTGCCTTAGGAAGGTACTTTTACATTTTAATCCAAAAAAGAAGATGACATCCCAAAACTTTAATAAAGGTAAAGGTAGGTCCAGATGTTCCTCTTAATCCAATTACACTTGGGAGGAGTTATTCCATAAATACCTCTTTGCATAAGATATCACCCAATATAGCATTGGCGTAATAAGAAGGAAATTTGCTGAGAACCATAAAGTTAAAATCACTGAGGGAATCCAGGACAAATTCATTGGGTAAGGAAGACAATTCGCTGAGAATATAAAGTTAAAACTCCCCGAGGGAATCTAGGACGAATTCATTGGGTAAGGAAGACAATTTGCTGAGAAATATAAAGTTAAAATTGCTTAGGGAATCCACGACGAATTCATTGGGTAAGGAAGGAAATTCGTTGAGAATATAAAGTTAAAATTGTTGAGGGAATCCAGGACGAATTCGTTAGTTAAGTAAGACAATTCGATGAGAAATATAAATTTAAAATCACTGAGGGAATCTAGGAAGAATTCACTGGGTAAGGAAGGCAATTCGATGAGAATACAAAGTTAAAAATCGTTGTCAAGAAGGGAGGTTCAAAGCTCCATCTCTTCCTCAAAAATGCAGAGTAAACATAAGTATAAAATTGTTGTCAAGAAGGGAGGTTTAGAGCTGTGGATCTTCCCCAAAACATAGAGTAAACATAAGTATAAAATTGTTGTCAATAAGGGAGGTTCAGAGCTCCATCTCTTCCCCCAAAATGCAAAGTAAACATAAGTATAAAATCATTGTCAAGAAGGTAGGTTCAGAGCTTCGACTCTTCATAAGAACACAGTAAAAATAATTATAAAATCTCTGGCAAGAAAACGCAGAGGATACTCACCCAAATGGGAAAGTGGAAACACGGAGGTTACAATGATGGGTGAAATCATGTAAAAAACAAGATTTGGTCCAATTCACTCAACAAATGAATGGGGCACAGAGTTGTAAATTCCCCCCGAGAAAACGTAGAGAACAAATGATAAAACGCAGTCTAGTTTTGACCAACCCCCAAAAATGTATGAAGAAATAGCTGTGATAATTTTCTTGGGAAATCGCAGAGACAAGATATCACTTCAAAAATGTTGAGGGAAAGTAAAATCGCAGAGGATATTCACATCAAAAATTTGTTGAGGATGTCAAGAGAAAAACACCAAGAATTTGAATGGATATCATACTGGGCAGATGCTTTAAAAATAGCAGGGTTTGCAAGGTAAATGAAAGGAAGCTTCCCCCCAACACACCAGGTACTTTTAAAGGAAAAAATCATAGAGACATAAAAGGGAAAATAAACGCCAGGGGACTCGTATTGCTGGGTGAAAGAAAAAGAAAATGTTGGGCGAAATCCTCAAGCTTCAATAGAATAAGCATTGTAATTATCGCTATAGTTAATGATGAACACCAATAAAGGTTTTAAGGATCCATATTTATTTTAATATAAATACAGTACACATTAAAAATCTTAACAAAATTTTACAATCTCAACATAAGTACCATAACCAAAGATGAGAATTTGAAGAGGTTCTCCCGCACTTGTACTCCGTCCAACTCCCTACTTTCTAACTATAAAGACTTCACTGGTACCTCCCAACCAATGCTAGGGATACTCTTCTTCCCCCTTATCCCCCCAAGCCACAAATGGGCCACGCACAAACACCTCTACAATCCTCTATCTCCCATCTCACCTCGCAAGGTAGAGCCACCACTCTCTCTATCAAGATGGGTATCCCAACTCTCACAAGTAAAACCAATCATAATTCCTGCAGCATAACCTTACTCATAACCAGTGTGATCCATTCCTCCTCTCAACCATTTGTTTTATAGAATTTCCTTAGTGCCCGATTTCCATTTGCACATTTAATTTAGGTTTTAAAAATTAATTAGGAATTATCCCCCCCATACATTTGTCACCCATTCCCTTAGTTTCACCAATAGATCCACAATTTAATTTAATTAAATGTCAATTTCCCTCACCCATCCTAAAAGCGCTCCTAAAATCACTCCTAGTTGTCCCTTTATTCCCTTTATTTCTCATTTATGACTGACACCTTTCTAAAATGAAGTTGAGTTAAAATATGAATGTTCTCTAGTTAGACTAGACTCTAGATAGCTTTCTATGCTTACACCTTCTTGTATTCTTTATTCCTTTCTTATTTAATTTCTAATTTTGGTATTACTTGCACAATGTGTATTAAATCACTCTTTAGATTTGTTTTATTTTTTTATTGATTTCTTAAATTGATTAACTTCACCCCTCATTATTTAATTTATAAAATTATTTTTTAGTCTTCTCACTAATCTTAGACTTAGGCTTAGTTACATTTTTATTTGCACAAGTTTAGACCCTTAGGGATTATGCTTAATAAATTCATTCTTTAGTTAATTAATTAATCAATTAATTAATTCGGAAGGTGCTCAAGATTTTACAAGGTTTAACATTTGTTCAAAGTTTTCTAGGCCACCTAGATCCATTGAATCACCTTTTTAAGTAGCACGATGTTCCCTTCAAGACACACTCCGTGCCCAAAGGGTGCCACTCACCTTTGATTCAAATTTTAATTACGCGACATGCCCTTCAATATGCACTCTGTGCTCCAAGGTTGCTACTCACATTTCACTGGTTTTGGTAGTTGTCCAACCCCTAAAGCCAATAATCCATTTAGGAGACCTTGTGAGAGATTAAGGGTTTCTAAGGAATAAGGACCATGACTTATTGTGCACCCTTTAGAATCTTTGTGAGCGACTCTCTCATTCTTTGTGAGCGATATCTCGAACTAGGTAGTCGTTAACCTACAATTCGAGCCATGCAGGGAGTGTTAGTAGGTTGTGACAGGGGTGCTACCACACCTCTCCCTCAATATATGGTTTCTTTGCATGGCCCCTTTACTCATTATGTGAGTCATATTAGCAAGAAATCGTCATCCTACATCCATCAACGAAACAATGTCAATTATTTATAAACAACATCATAATATACCCAATCATATGCCACATATGCATAAAGGAAATAATCAAACCAATACAATCCACTCCCTGACTCGATCCAGATTCCAAGGAGTTCCATTGATGTCGTCAACATCCTCAATCTATCAAGTGTCCTGCACACTCAGGCGAAACTCATCAATAGAATCTGTCAATACATAGATATCCAATAACATAACATCATAATCCATTAACATCATCATACGAATCCATAAGTGAATTAGACAACATATACTAAAACCGGACCACTTGCACGCAAATTTCCTCAAAGAATAAGTCAATAACATTTTCTCACAAGAGAGGGATCTTACATACACCCCCTCTTGTTTTGAACTTCGTCCTGAAGTTTTATAGTATATAAATGCAGCAAATAAATCATTTGACAATATCTAAAAGTCTAACTATCAAACAAATATGGAAATTGTTGGCGCATATCATATGCATCCTCCCAGGTAGCCGAGTGTGGACTATAATTGTCTCACTGAGCCTTAACCTGATTGATTGTTTGACGTCGTAGTTTTCAAATGCGATTGTCTAGAATGTGTATTGGCTTCACCGTGAGTGCACCCTCGCCTGACACCTGGAAGGAATTCATGTCAATCACATGTGTAGGATCACTAACATAATGTCTCAAAACATATACATGAAAAACATCGTGCATACGCCTCAAAGAATAAGGCAAGGCTAGTTGATAGGCCATGGGCCCTTTATTTTCCACTACTTTGAAAGGCCCCAAAAACCTGGGAGAGAGTTTATCACCCTTGGAAAACTTGATCGAACTCTTGTGCGGTTTTACCCACAAGAAAACTCGATCACCAACTTCATAATTACGGTCAATGCAATGCGCATCAACATAACTCTTATGCCGATCTTGTGCTTATTTAATCCTTTGTCTTATCATTTTCATTTTTTCTTCCATTTCTTGTATTTGTTCTGGTCCTACCAAGACCCTATCCTCAAGTCGATCCCATCTCAAAGGCGTTCAACATGGTCGCCCGTAAAGAAACTCAAATGGTTCCATCTTAATGGTTCTTTGATAGATGTTGTTGTACACAAAATATACTACTGGAAAGAACTCTTCAAAACTCTTTTTTTGGTCCATCATGTACATACGCAAAATATCTTCCAAGATTTGGTTCGTTCTTTTTGTCTACCCATCTGTCTCCACGTCATATGTGGTACTAAAGTTAAGTTGGGTTCCCAAGGCCTCCTGGAATCTAGTCCAAAATCATTATGTAAACACCGATCCTTGATCAGATACGATCCTTTTAGGCATGCCATGCAATCTCACAATCTCGCTAATAAAATCTCTAGCTATGCCTGGCGCCTAATACGTCGTATGCATAGGAATAAAATGGGCACTCTTTGTCAGAGTGTCAACTACCAAGAAAATAGAGTCATGCCTCCTTGCCATCAATGATAATCCCACAATAAAATCCATCAAAATGACCTCCCATTTTGATTTTGGAATAGCATGTGGCTGTAGAAATCCAACCAAATGTCTATGTTCAGCCTTAACTTTCTGATATTCTAGAAATCTCACCACGTAGCTAAATATGTCTGCCTTCATTCCTTTCTAGAAGAATAAGGGCTTAAGATATTCCCTCATCTTCGTGAGTCCTAGATGAGCCATGTAAACTGCTCTATGAGCTTCGTTTAATATCAAACTTATCAAATCGTTGTTAGGCGATACACAAATATGGTTATTATACCTCATCAATTCATTGTTGTCCAAATTATATCCTTCAAATTTTGGTACCAAATTGGTGTTTTGTCTGATAGTTTCCTTAACCTCTTTATACCAGTCATCGTCGCACTATATAGTTAGAATATTTTCTCGAAGATTCATCTTAAGAGGTATCATTGAAAATATGCATGGTATCTGACTCAATGCATCTACCACTCTATTCACCATTCCTTTTATGTAAGTAATCTCAAAATCGTATTCGCTAAGCAATTCTAACTAATGCCTCAGTCGCACGTTGAAGTCACTTTGTGTAAAAATGTGTTGCAAGCCACAATGGTCTGTCTTTAGTTCAATTTTTTTTCCAATTAGTTAGTATCTCCCCACTCTCAAGGCATACATAATGACCAATCACTCCAATTCATGCATCGTGTAGTTCTCCTCATGCTTCCTTAATTTCCTTGAGATGTAAGCGACCACTAAACCATATTGCATCAAGACTCTTCCTAATCCTTCCTTGGATGCATCTGTGCATACAAAGAAGTCCTCGTCCATGTTAGGTACTTTTAGTATCGGTGTTGTTGTCAATATATCCTTGAGCCTTCGAAATGATTCTGTCACACACCCACTACGGCAGAATAATTTTTTCACCTTTTCTCGAGGGACAGAATCCCCCAAATCCTACGAGGCTTAGCACAGGCTAGCTCTTCCCTTTTTCCCACCTCTGTGTGATCGTTGATCATGATCACAGGCCAAACAACTAGGCACCTTTTCACATTTTGCGACTCAACGGTATAAGCGAGTCGAGTCTTTCAACTCTGCAAACCCTGAAATGCTGAAATGCCCAAGAGGCTTCGATCAACAATTATCCCCCTGGGATATGCCTTGGTCCATATGACCACTTCTCATAAGACCGCAATCTTATTCCCTTCGGGGCTTATCAATACAAGAGCCCGACCTCTTGTCAACGGGACTCCCGAATTCCAAATTTGTGAAATCCTGATGGACTCTTCCTTTCAGAACTCTTCCGAAATCCTGGATTGTTGCCACGTGTCCTCCCTCAGATGGATAGTCCTCGTCATTTCATGATTTCGTGACTTGCGAACCCCAGTGACACAGATCCTCTATCAATTCGAATCCCCGGTATCCGAAATACCAATGGACTCTCGATCTCCGCCACGTGTCCTCCACGGATGGACAGTCCAGATCTATTTCGGGACTTCCACCATGGAGTGTCCCGATCTCTTGTCATCAGGACTTTCGAAATCCCGAAGTCTAAAATCCTGATACCAACCCCTCTTTCGAGACTTTCGCCTCTGTTCACGAGGACTTAACTCTCATGCATCTCCTAACAGATCCAATGGTTGTCGGGTTTTCTAACTAAGATCTGACGGTTCATATGTATCCCGTGTTGTGCACTCTCTTGCTGCTCCCTGGACGTGGAAAAACCAACAGTCCAGATACTCCCACGGACCTTGGGGATCTACGGTCCCGATTTCTTCGCTACTCACGAAGATAAAGGAAAAAGGGTTAAGGCATTTAATGCCCTCGTTTCTTCCTCCAATCTAACGGTTGTGAATGACCGCAGATCTTCCGATAGGATCTCGTCCATCAATCGATACTTATCCCTACGCGGCTATTTCGGGATTTTGAGAGGCCCATTCTTCCTCGTACAAGATTTCTAAGACTTGTGCCTTCAAATCCTTTTCAGATTATTGGTAAGCTTTCCAAGAAGGGTGTCTCTGTGGAGAGTTCGATTCTGGGTATTCCTGGGGACGAATAAGGGTATAGATTTCATGAAAGAAGACTTGAAGTCTGAATTAGGTCAGTATACATATATATAAATCTATCTATAAACATAAGCCATTTGTGGTCCTTCCAATAAAAGCATGCAACCACCATTTCTGATCAAAACACCACATAGACAGTCTTATACTCAAACCATTCATAAACTGCACAGAATATGAGCATACATGTCAGCATATAAATTTCAAGTTGCAAGATATAAAATACTTATCAGAACTAACACCAGATGTGATTGAAACTGCAGAGAGGGGTGCTCGTTTCCACCCAACCGTAGGCTCAGTGACTCCGAATGGATTTACCACTAGCCACCCTTGAGCTGAGACCATGATGCTGCAAGACTGAGTCTATGTTTGCTAGTGACCAAGAATGAAGGTTACTCTCCTTCTTCTCTTCTATCACTCACTCTGTATTTTTCCAGAGTTCTCCTTCTTCTTTCCCTCGCGTCTGCCCCTTGACCGCCCACTCTTCCTTCCTTTTCTCCTTTCGGTGAGGTTGTGTGTGGCACGATTTTCCTCACGGTGGTCAGGTCTGAGAACTCTACAAATGGGAGGTTCACCCCCATCCCTCATTACTCATGAGGAGCCATTTACCTACCAACCTGGTGAGTCATTTAATTCGGGGCCAGTGAAGTCCAAATACGGTATTGGTTTCGGTGGAAGTTAACACCACCTTTCTAGGTTCCTTCCGCCACCTTTCTTTATCCATCGTGGTCTCTTTTTCAGCACATCCCCTCTCAGCAGTCCTGCAATATATATATTCATAATATTATTCACATTCATTGACCTTTTTACAAGGTCCATTCACATCACACATTCACATTTCTGAGTTTGCCACAATACTTGGCCAGTATAGTTATTTTTACAGACTGGGGGAAACATGGTGTTACAATTCCCTCCCCCTTAAAGGAACATCATCCTCGATGTTCTATCTATCAACTTGATGTGCATGTACAGGTGTAAACAAAATCGGATATGCCCATTTCATGGCATCCTCCATTTCCCATGTAGCCTCATCTGGGCCAAAATGTTTCCACTGCACCTTGACTTGTGCAATGGTTTGGTTCCGGAGTGGGGTTTCCTTTCTGTCCAGTATGCATTGAGGTTCTGGTAGAAACTCTCCCTCTAGTTCCACCTGTATCATAGACCAATCAATTATATGATTAGCATCATGTACATATTTCTTTAATAATGAAACATGGAAAACATTATGTGCTTTTACTGTGGGAGGAAGTGTTAGCCTATAGGCTACAAGTCCCACTCTATCTAGGACCTCAAAGGGTCCACAATACCGAGGTGCTAACTTGGCACAAGCTCCCATTTTTAGGGGACTTTTCCTGGGCCTAACCCTGAGATATACATGATCTCCCGTTTTGAACTCTCTTGGAGTTCTCTTTTGGTCGGCATAACTTTTCTGTCGGTTCTGAGCGACCTTCAGGTTTTGTTTTATCTGAGTCACTTGTTGTTTCATTTCTTTCAACATGTCTGGTCCAAAAGAAATCATGTTTACGAGATTACTCCAGCTGACTGGAGTGTTACACAGTCTACCATAGAGGACTTCAAAGGGACTAATCTTTAAGGATACTTGGTAGTCGTTGTTGTAGGCGAATTCTACCAGTGGCAGGTAGTCTTCCCACTTCTTGGGTTGATGCATTACATGCATTCTTAGCATGTCTTCAAGTATTTGTTTCAATCTTTATGTTTGTCTGTCGGTTTGAGGGTGATAGGTAGTGCTAAAAAAAAATTTGGTTTCTAAGCCAGCCATCAGTGATTTCCAAAAGTTAGAAGTAAATTTTGTGTCTCTGTCAGACATGATCTCTTTCGACATACCATGCAGTCTGAATATCTCCTCAATGAATACCTAGACGATATTGATTTCTTTGCAAGTGGATTTGACAGGGATGAAATGGGAAGACTTTCTCAATTTATCCACCACTACCATAATGGCATCATTCTGTTTGGTCGATGTTGGTAATCTGGTGATGAAATCCATGGAGATGGTTTCCGATTTCCATTCTGGGATTGGTAGAGGTTGTAATAATCTTGTTGTGTGTCGGTGTTCTACATTAACCTATTGTCACTCTATGCATTTGGCCAAGTACTCGGCTATGTCTTTCTTCATTCTAGGCCAATAGAATTTTCTCCTAGTGGCCGTGATCATCTTCTGGTATCCTAGATGACCAGAATAGGGTCTTTTATGTAGTTCATCCAGTATGAACCTATTCAAGTCATCACAATTTGGAATATAAAATCTTCTTCTGTAAGTGAGCAGACCTCCTTCGGTCATCTGGTAGCCTTCATATTTTACTCCGGCGGGTTGTTGTTGTAGGTACATGGTCACGGTCTGGATGAAGGGATCTGTTTCGTGTACATTTTTTATTCTTTCCTTGACATCTGTCTCGTAGGTGCTCACCGCTGCCAGGTGAATTGTTTTCATACTTCTGCTAAGGGCATCGACCACCCTATTTTCCTTTCCTTTAATGTGTTTGATTTTAAAATCAAACTCGCTAAGGAGGGCCATCCACCTACATTTCCTAACATTAAGCTTTGGTTGATCAAACAGGTATCGCAATCCACAATGATCTTTCATAAGTACAAACTTTCTTCCCAGGAGGTAATGCCTCCACATTTTCAAGGCATGCACTATGGCAGCCTGCTCTAGATCATGGGTCACATAGTTGACTTCATGCTCGTTCAATTGAAAATTCCTTCCTACATAAGGACTCCTCCGAGCCCTTCCTTACAGGAATCTGTGCACACGAGGAAGTCAGCTTCTGGATTGGCGATCTTCAGCACGGGTGCATGGGTCAGTAGATGTTTTAGGGTTTGAAATCTTTCTTCACATTTCTGTTTCCATAGGAATTTTGTCCCCTTCTTCTGGAGGGCAGTGATTGGACAACCAATCTTGGAGAATCCTTTTATAAATCTCCTATAGTATCCCACTAATCCCATAAAGGATTTGATGTCCGAAACATCCTTTGGGGTAGGCCATTCCATGATAGACCTGATTTTGTCAGGGTCTACCGCTACTCCTTCTTCAGAGAGAAAATGGCCTAAGTAATGTATTTGCTTCTGGAAGAATTCACATTTGTTGAATTTGGCATAGAGATAATGTTCTCTTAGCACTTGCAGCACAATTCTAAGATGCTCTTCATGATCTTTTCTGTTCTTGGAGTAAATTAATATATCGTCAATAAAAACAAGCACAAATTTGTCTAGGAATTTGCTGAGTACATTGTTCATCAAGCACATAAAAGTGGCAGGGGCATTGGTCAAACTAAATGGCACCACCACAAACTCATAGTGACCATACCTCATTCAGAAGGCAGTTTTATGGATGTCTTCACCCTTGATTCGGACTTGATGGTATCCCGACCTCAAATCAATCTTTGAGAAAATAGATGCACCCCCCAATTGATCGAACACGTCATTGATCCTGGGCAAGGGTTACTTGTTCTTTATGGTTAACTTATTGAGTTGCCTATAATCTATACATAGTCTAAGGGTATCGTCCTTCTTTTTCACGAAAAGGACTAGTGCTCCCCATGGAGACACGCTGGGCCGAACATAGCCCTTATCCATCATTTCTTTTAATTGCAACTTGAGTTCAACTAACTAGAGTGTGCTCATCCGGTAGGGTTTCCTAGACACCAACACCGCTCTCGGTGCAAGTTCTATTGAGAAGTCTATGTCCCTTCTTGGAGGTAAACCCGGTACCTCTTCCGGAAACACATCTTTGTATTCTCTCAGGATAGGGTGATCGTCAAGGCTTGGCTTGTCACCTTCGATTGTTTTCAACACCTATATTTCATATAGGGGACATCCCTTTTGGCAATACTTTCTCATTTGTAGAGCTGATATTTGTCTCATCGAGACAGGTTTTCGGATCCCTTGAAGGGTTATCTTTTTCCCTTCTTTACTTACACATTCTAAGGTTTTATGGTAACAGTCCAATCCAGCTTTATGGGCGGCTAGCCAGTCCATACCAATCAGCAGATCATACGATCCAACGGGCAATAAGTTAAGGGTTGTTTGGGTGGGGAATCTACCCAACATCAATTGGTAGGCTAGTATAACCTCTGCTACCCTTCTTTTGGTTCCAGTGGATAAATGTACCAACCATGGATTGGTATGTTTTTGTGGTTGTAGTTTACACTTATCAACAACTTTAGGGGCTATATAACTCAAATTTGAACCAGGTTCAATTAAAACATACACTAGATGGTTGGAAATCATACCTTCTATTTCCACTACTGAAGCTTGGTGGTCGGCTTGGTTATTATCCAAGGCTGTATAAATTTGTGGCTCACTCCTGGCCACATCATTGACGGTAGTAGCTTCTTGGATTTTATAAATCCTTTGACTATTCTGTTGTCGGTGTGGACAATCTCTCAATAGATTTTCTTCCCCACAACCCCAGCATTTCAAAGGTTCTCTCTTTGGGTTATCAATCTTCACTGATATGGGTCTAGAAGTTTTATTTCTGCTCAAGGAGGGAAAATTCTACTGGTGCATACTCCAGGCTGGGAAGCTCATTCTTGGGTTCTTCTTATAGTTCTTAAATCCTGGGTATTTAATTCCCCTTTTCTGAAATCTTGAACTATTCTTCTGTTTCCATCCTTCGCGAGGTTTTGCTCGATGCCCAAACTGTTCATGACAATATGTCACCTTTCAAATAGTGCCTTCTAGAGTCTTTGTCTCATCAAATTCAATTATGTTCCGATAGTCCTTAGGTAGTCCACTGATGAAGTGTTGCACCTTTGCCTTTTCCACTTTTATATAGGGTACATACCTCAACAAATCGAGGAATTTGTTGACATATTCTTCTATAGTGAGTTGTCCCAGTTTGAGTTCATAAAACTCTTTAGTCTTTTCGTCAAAATATTTTTTCTAATAGATACTTCTTCCGGAAGTATTTCTCAAACCTTTCCCAAGACAGGTCCTCTTCGCGAACCCCTTTCACATTCTTAAGGTCTTCCCACCAAATGGAAGCCTTTCTGTTCAAATTGAAGGTGGCCACTCAAGCCTTCATATTTTCTGAAAAGTCATGGACTCTGAAATACTTCTTTAGTCTAAGTAGCCAAGCCTCTGCTTCCTCTCCCTTCTTTATTTCACCGTCGAAGGAGGGTGGTTTGGCTTTTCTGAATTCTTTGAATTTACGACCTTTGGAAGACTTTTGCTTCTTTTGTTTCCTTCGGGAATAGGAACTGGTTCTACTGCTAGAAGAGCCCTCTGAATCGCCAGCTTCCTGCTCAGGGGAATCATCCGACGCTTGTCCTTTACCTCTGGGGTGGACCTTTTTCGAGGTGCTCCTCTCAGTGCGGCCACTGATATGACCATGCTTCTGAGTTTCAGGTTCATGCTGCATTTTTCTTTGTAGATCAGATAAAATCTGCAGTAAAACTGCGTTAATTTCTGTTTGTTTTTCTTATTCTTTCATCATCCTTTCATTGTTGGCCTTACAATTTTGTAATTCGACCATGAGACTCCTCACAGTCTCGGCTAGACTTGGAGGGGTCCCTACTACCCTCCTTTCGTTAGACTCTTCGTATCTATTGTGGGAGCCCTCTCCCACTTCATGGTGAGTCACCATACTATGCGTTGATAATTTCCCGCGGTTGATCTTCCGCTTGTGTGCAAAAAGGGGAAAACGTTGGTTGTTAGTCAATATTTATATTTATTTATAACCAGTACATAATTCATATTTTCACATGTACACACACAATAGGGGTTTTTCATTCTTAACTTCATCATTTGATTAGGAATGTTAAGACAGGGGGTTACTCTTTTTAGGAGTGTTCCGAATGGAGCTTCTGCACAACTCGTTCATGAGCCCAAGCAGGCCAATTGTTGTAACCATGCTCTGATACCAATTTGTCACAGACCCACTACGACAGAATAAATTTTTCACCTTTTCTCGAGGGACAAAATCCCCAAAATCCTACGGGGCTTAGCACAGGCTAGCTCTTCCCTTTTTCCCACCTCCATGTGATCGTTGATCAAGATCACATGCCAAACAACTAGGCATCGTTTCGCATTTCGGGAATCAGCGGTATAAGCGAGTCGAGTCTTTCGACAATGAAAACCCCGAAATGCCGAAATGCCGAAGAGGCTTTGATCAGCAATTAGCCCCCTGGGCTATGCCTTGGTCCATATGACCACTTATCATAAGACCACAGTCTTATTCCCTTCGGGGCTTATCAATACGAGAGCCCGACCTCTTGTCAACGGGACTCCCTAATTCCCGATTTCTGAAATCCCAATGGACTCTTCCTTTCGGGACTCTCTCGAATCCTGGATTGCTACCATGTGTCCTCCCTCAAATGGATGGTCCTCGTCGTTTCATGATTTCATGACTTGCGACCCCTAGTGACATAGATCCTCTGTCAATTTGAATCCCCGGTATCTGAAATACCGATGGACTCTCAATCTCTGCCATGTGTCCTCCACGGATGGATGGTCCAGATCTATTTCAGGACTTCCACCATGGAGTGTCCCGATCTCCTGTCATCAAGACTTTCGAAATCTCGAAGTCCGAAATCCCGATACCAACCCCTCTTTTGGGACTTTTTCCTCTGTTCACGAGGGCTTAACTCTCATGCATCTCCTGACAGATCCAATGGCAGTCGGGTTTTCTAACTAAGATCTGACGGTTCAGATCTATCCCGCGCTGTGCACTCTCCTACTGCTCCCTGGACATGGAAGAACCAACGGTCCAGATACGCCCACAGACCTTGGGGATCTACGGTCTCAATTTCTTCGCTACTCACGAAGATAAAGGAAAAAGGGTTAAGGAATTTAATGCCCTCATTTATTCCTCCAATCTAATGGTCATGAATGACCACAGATCTTCCGACAGGATATCATCCGTCAATCGATACTTATCCCTACCCAGCTATTTCGGGATTTTGAGAGGCCCATTCTTCCTTGTACAAGATTACTAAGACTTGCGCCTTCAAATCCTTTTCAGATTATTGGTAAGATTTCCAGGAAGGGTATCTCTGTGGAGAGTTCGATTCTGGGTATTCCTGGGGACGAATAAGGGTATATATTTCCCAAAAGTAGACTTGAAGTCTGAATTAGGTTGGTATACATATATATAAATCTATCTATAAACATAATCCATACGTGGTCCTTCCAATAAAAGCATGCAACCACCATTTCTGATCAAAACACCACACAGACAGTCTTATACTCAAACCATTCATAAACTGCATAGACTATGAGCATACATGTCAGCATATAAATTTCAAGATGCAAGATGTAAAACACTTATCAAAACTAACACCCGATGTGATTGCAACTGCAAAGAGGGGTGCTCGTTTCCACCCAATCGTAGGCTCAGCGACTCCCAACGGATTTACCACTAGCCACCCCCGAGCTGAGACCACGATGTTGTGAGACTGAGTCTCTGTTTTCTAGTGACCAAGAATGAAGGTTACTCTCCTTCTTCTCCGCTATCACTCACTCTGTATTTTTCCAGAGTTCTCCTTCTTCTTTACCTCGTGTCTGCCCCTTGATCGCCCACTCTTCCTGCCTTTTCTCCTTTCGGTGAGGTTGTGTGTGGCACGGTTTTCCTCGTGGTGGTCAGGTTTGAGGACTCTACGGATGGGCGGTTCACTCCCATCCCTCATTACTCATGAGGAGACATTTACCTACCAACCTGGCAAGTCATTTAATTAAGGGCCAACGAGCCATTCTTGGTTCTCCGGGCCAGTGAAGTCCAAATACGATATTGGTTTCAGTGGAAGTTAACGCCACCTTCATAGGTGCCTTCCACCACCTTTCTTCAGCCATCGTTGTCTCTTTTTCAGCACATCCCCTCTCAGCAGTCCTGCAATATATATATTCATAATATTATTCACATTCATCGACCTTTTTCACAAGGTCCATTCACATCACACATTCACATTTCTGAGTTTGCCACAATACTTGGCCAGTATAGTTATTTTTACAGACTGGGGGAAACAGGGTGTTATAGATTCCGTGCATTTCTCGGTCCATACAAACTTCTTGTTTTTCTTCTGCAATTCCGTAATCAGAATTGTTATCTTCGAAAAACCTTCGACAAATCGTCGATAATATCTTGCTAAACCCATGAAGCTACGTACTTCTGGGACATTCGTCACTACAGGCCATTCCATTATCTCATCTACCTTCGTTGGATCCACAATGATACCTTCATCGAAGATAACATGCCCTAAGTAATGAACCCTTGATTGATAAAAAGAGCATTTCGACAGTTTCCCGTATAATTTGTTTTCTCGTAAACACTGTAGTACCAAGCGCAAATGTTTTTCTTCCAAATTCCGATAATATATCAATATGTCACCAATGAATAATTGAAAAAACTTTTCCAAGTATTCGCGAAACACCCCATTCATCAATCTCATGAATACCCCTGGGGCGTTTGTCAATCCAAACGGTAAAACAATAAAATCGTAATGCCTAAACCTCGTCTTGAATGTGGTTTTAGGAATGTCTTCCTCTTTGATCTGTAACTGGTGATAGCCTGATCTCAAGTCAATCTTTGAAAACATAGTCGTGCCCTTCATTTGGTCAAACAAATCATCTATTCTTGGCAACACATATTGGTTCTTGATCGTTGCCTTATTCAATTGACTGTAATCAATACAGAGTCTCTATGACCCATCCTTCTTCCATGACACACTTGGATGTATAAGTCCCAGGTCCAAAAACTCCTTTAGTTGCATTTTCAACTCCTGTAACTCAAGCGTTGACATCGAATAAGGCATCCTTGCACCAGTTCGGTTCCAGGTTTTAAGTTGATGGTAAATTCCAGGTCTCTTTTGGGCGGAAAATCTGGTAAGTTTTTTGGGAACCCGTCTACAAACTGTCGTACTACCAGAAGTTTTTATAATCCTTCCGCCACACCCTTGTCGTTCAATGCTAAGATTGAATATAGCTTGCATGCTTTGCACATGCTCTTCCATAGCTATAGGGAAGAAATGACCCTTAAGGAAACTCCCTGGTTTCTTCGTACAATCACTCGTCTCTATCCCTCATCATTGGTCAAACTCAACCATTTCATCTTACAGTTGAGTATCGCATCATGCAATTCCAACCAGTCCATACCGATCACGACATCATAAGATCCTAATATCCTGACGTATAGGTTAGATTTCGTTACAAAATATCCTAGGTTGAGGCTACAGTCCGTAACCTTTCCTCCAACCTTCTTCTTGGCACCCGAAGCCATTTCCACGTAGCTAAAATTGTCTTGTTCGACTTCCTTTACCTTAATTATTTTTAGCACTGCACCAAAAATAAAGCTCTCTGTAGCACCGATATCTATCAAAATACTAAAGGTCTAGTCAGTGATGGTACCTGACATCTTGAGAACAGTAGACTGGTGCTCGGCCTTATGGTTATTCATCAATGAATGAATCCTATGGGCCTTGCCCAAATATCCAACTATAGTGTGTGCGACCAACCCAAATGCTCTGGCCCTCTCAACTGGACAGTTGCACTGGTAATGTGGCTCTCCACATGTCCAACATTTGGTCTTCGGTCCAGTACTTCGAGTCCCCGAAGTAGAATTTGTTGGCCCGCCAGCCTAAAACCCTGGTCTGTTCTGATGAACGTGCCTAAAATGTTTTTGTGGACGATGCTACTGCTGGTGTTATGGTCCTTTGTAGGGGGTTTGCTTCTGAGGAGCCAGTCACTGTGGTGTTGTGAACATGGATCCTCTCGGAGTACCTCGATACCCTGATGAATGCCTAGTTGGTGTCTGATGCTAATGTGCACCAGATGCCACCTATCCTGTTTGTCTCGCATGAGTCCTTCCTTGACCCCCGTTGTTCAACTCTTCCTCAGCTATGAGGGACTTCTGGACTGCATTGTCCAACATCTGAGACATTAGGATCCTCACTTTTTCATGAATGTTGACGTTAAGACCAAACAAAAACTTGTTGACCTTGAGCTTCTCGTTGTTTAGATGTGGAGCATACCTAAGAATCTCCATGAATCAGGCCTCATAATCGGGCACCGTACGACCACCTTGTCACAAGGCATTGAACTCATTGAGCTGGTTCTCAATGAATTTCTTTGAAAAATACCTCTCTTGCAATTGTTCCTCGAACAGTTCCCATGACATGTCTTCGATGACCATGTTCAGTTGTGGTAGGAGTGTCTTCCACCATAGAAGAGTGCTCCCCTTAAGCTGAAATACCGCCATGCAAAATTTCATGTTGGAGGTGTAGTTGTGAAGTGCAAAGCACATCACCATTTTATCCAACCATGCCTCAGTGGTTACGTCGTCTGTGGCACCCATGAACTCAAGAAACTTAACCTTCTCGAGTTCTCTGTGAACGCTGCTAATACCGACGGGGGCATGTGTTATGGACCCTCAGGGGGTAAAGACACCCTGACCTCATCTCTATCTAGTCGATTAATCAAGGCCTCTGACATCCTCTGAAAGTACCTCATCAACCCAACCAAATCCCCCACAAAAATGTACAAAAATCCTCTGAAAGTACGTCATTAAGGCACAATGTAATTGAATTTATTTTATTCTCAAGGTGCAAAAGCAAACATCTACTTTACTTCAAGGCACATGATTAATCAATCATTGAATTCAACAATAATCAACATTATTTTCAAGGTATGTGCATGGTCTAATTACTAGACTAAACATAAATCAACATCATTCATTGCGCGCAATTAATCCATTTACTTAGGAATCATACATCAACCTTATTACAATGTGCATGAGTAATCTAAAAGCGTAATAATCCATGCATCATCATTATTCCATGGCATAAGGCAATATAATTACTTAATCATCAGCATAATCCAAGGTGTAAGGGAATTAATTTGCTCCATCATGTATTCATTAACAATTAAACATTCAAAGCGCAAGAATAAACTAAATTCCAACAATCATACATCAACGTGATTAGGTGCACGAAGAGATCTAAGTACCTAATCACTTACACATCCACATTGTCCCATGGTGCAAAGAAAACTAAGCATATAATAAATCATACAACATTCATTAATATTCATGGTGCACAAGAAATATAGTTACTAAAGTAATAATACCTCATCAATATTTAAATGGTGTAAGAATCTAATTACTTTAGAATTCAACATCAATAAATTAGCAATAAACTCTTGCTCAAGAATCGACAATTCAATATGGTATGATCTAAAATCGGTATTGCCATCCTGGTTGAACTACTAAATTAGGTATATCAATACACTTCAACATGATCCAAAATCATCACAAGTAAAAGTATAACCCATGATCAATTCTCCTATAAGAAGGGTAACTTAACAACCCAAACTAAATCTTTCATCACTAGCACTGCAATTTTCTTTTTCCATTATTCTACAAATAAAGAAATTCTACCATTATTACCAACTAATCCCAAGAACTTCTAAATCTAAAAATCAAGAGCCATAACTATAAGTTGTGCTTATGTCTGTATGTATCGTATCTAATAATTATAAAAAGAAAGGCTCACTTAATTATTTTTAATTCTTCACCATTAAATGATAACTAAGGAATATAGATAACCTCCTTAGGAAGGTACTTTTACATTTAATCCAAACAAGAAGATGACATCCAAAAACTTTAATAAAGGTAAAGGTAGGTCAAAATTTTCCTCTTAATCCAATTACACTTGGGAGGAGTTATTCCATAAATCTCTCTATGCATAAGAGATCACCCAATATAGCATTGGGGTAATAAGAAGGCAATTCCCTGAGAACCATAAACTTAAAATCGTTGAGGGGATCTAGGATGAATTCGTTGGGTGAGGAAGACAATTCGTTGAGAATATAAAGTTAAAAATCGTTGAGGGAATCCATGATGCATTCACTCGGTAAGGAATACAATTCGCTGAGAAATATAAAGTTAAAATCGATGAGGGAATCTAGGATGAATGCGCTAGGTAAGGAAGAAAATTCACTGAGAATATAAAGTTAAAATCGTTGAGGGTATCCAAGACGAATTCATTGGGTAAGGAAGACAATTTTTTGAGAAATATAAAGTTAAAATCGTTGATGGAATCTAGGAAGTATTCACTGGGTAAGGAAGGCAATTCACTGAGAATACAAAGTTAAAAATCGTTGTCAAGAAGGGAGGTTCAGAGCTCCAGATCTTCCCCCAAAATGAAGTGTAAACATAAGAATAAAATTGTTGTTAGGAAGGGAGGTTCAAAGCTCCGAATCTTCCCCAAAACACAGAGTAAACATACGTATATAATCACTATCAAGAAGGGAGGTTCGGAGATCTGACTCTTCCCCCAAAACGCAGAGTAAACATACGTATAAAATCACTGTGAAGAAGGGAGGTTCAAAGCTCCGACTTTTCCCAAAAAACGCAAAGTAAAAATAAGTATAAAATCGTTGGCAAGAAAACGCAGAGGATACTCACCCAAATGGAAAAGTGGAAATGCACAGGGTACATTGTTGGGAGAAAGCATACAAAATGTAGGGTTTGGTGTAATTCAATGAGAAAATGAATGGGGCATAGAGTTGTAAATTTCCCCCAATAAAATGTAGAGAAAGAATGATAAAACAAAATCTAGTTTTGACCAACCCCAGAAAATTTAAGAAGGCATAACTATGTGAATTTTCTTGGGCAAATGCAGAGACATGATAGCACTTCAAAAATGTTGAGGGAAAGTGAAATTGAAGAGGATATTCACATCAGAAATTTGTTGAGGATGTCAAGAGAAAAACGCCAGGAAGTTGAGTGGATATCATGTTGGGCGAATGCTTTAAAAATAACAGGGTTTGCAAGGTAAATGAAATGAGGATTCCCCCCAACAAACCGGGTACTTTTAAAGGAAAAAATCACAAAGACATAAAAGGGAAAATAAATGCCATGGGAATCGTATTGCTAGGCGAAAAAAAAAAACGTTGGGATAAATCCTCAAGCTTCAATAGAATAAGCATTGTAATTATCATTATACTTAATGATGAACATTGAGAAAGGTTTTAAGGATCCATACTTATTATAAAAGAAATACAATACACATTAAAAAGCTTAACAAAATTTTATAATCTCAACAGAAGTATCGTAACCGAAGATGAGAATTTGAAAAGGTTCTCTGATGCAGAAGCATCACTCCACCTCAGTAGCACACCAACTATTTAGCACATCCACGCGCATTCAAGGAGGGGAGAGGCGCCAACCCTCTCATTTTTCCCTCGAATTTAAATTTTAAAATTTAATTAAAAGAAATTAAATGTTGTAAGGATGGAATAGTCGAGTTGATGCCTTTGTACATGCAGTAGATGAAGTCACCTTTATTAGGCTTGAGTTGTAGAAATCTCAAGCGTCGCCTCAGATATGAATTGTTAATGTTCATTCAATGTAATAAGCCTCAGTAGATATGTGTTTTAATTGTGATAGGATGTCACTAAGGTAGCTTGGAGGGAAAGATCGTCGAGCCCCTCATGTATAAAGCATTGTAACGAATGCCCAATAGAGGCTTCTGAGAGTGGTTGAAAGGAGCCAAGAGTTGTCAAAAAGAGAAAAAAAATCATTCTAAGCCAAGGAGAGATATGAGACTCAGTTGCAGTCCGAGCCCACACATTGTAATTAACATTCTAGTATTAATACAAAAGAACATATTTCATTGTTCATGAATTCATGTGTGGTGAATGTTTGTTTATGAATGTCATTTGTGTTTATATGAATGTATGTTGTATATGTATGATAGGTTTCCATATGTAGGGATAGACATAATTCACTATCTATTTGAGAGTGGTTGAGTTGTTCTGGGTTCTTTAGGATGTGCAATGGGTGCACAATAGGGTATTGGAAACTCTGTAGCCAGCGCAAGGAGTGCGCATCTGAACTCTTTCGAGTCAGATAAGAACATTCTAGGAGGGCACACCAGGGAAATCACAACTCAAGAGGAGCCTCAAGGTTACTGAATACCTTGGAGGAGGAACTATGCAGAGAAGGCACAAAAGACATATTTTCTAGAAAACTGTGTAGAGATCTGCCAGGTGGGCATTGAGCAGGCACAAGTGGGCACAAGTGAACTATGTTTCAAGTTCAGAGAGAAGAGAAGTGTCCAGGAGAAGACACCCCAAAGTTACTGAACACTCTGTTAAACAGACATGAGAGATACTTCAGAGTTGTTGAACACTCTAAAGGAAGGGATCAACAAGGAGTGCTTTGAGCAGGTGCAAAGAGTGCACAGAACCAACATGTGCTGAAGTGTTGGAGGAAATTGAGGAAAACCAAAGTTGTTGAACACTCTGGGGAAGAGCTCCACAAGTGTGTGTTGAGTGGATAGAAGGAATGTTTTATTGAACTTGAAAGATACCAGGAAGCAGGATGAACACCTGTGCAAGGATTGCACCAGACCAACACTTAGACAAAGTGTTTAAATTCTGAAGCCGCGTGAAGGCTCAGTCGAGAACACAGAGTGCGTAGAGGTGTGAACTTATTCCAAGTTCAAAAGGTCAAGAGGAAGATCATTAGGTTTCCATTAGGTCACACTATAAGGTTAAGACTCAAGGGAGAGTCGAGTGCAAGTCTGCACAATAAGCGCAAGGAGTACACGAGCGAGTTCTCAGAATTCAAGACTCAAGTAGTGAAGTTGTGCAAGAAATGCATAAGGCCAATATCATGTTGAAGTGTTGGTAGAGGCTCTGGAGGAAAAGAGCATAGAGTGTGCCAGGAGGGCACTAGAAATCCTTTGAAGGAAGCTGAAGGGTTGAGACCCTTAAGAGACTGAGTAAGTTTAAAGCTCAAATGAGATAGTGCAAGTGCGCACAGAGAACCTACAAAGTGTGCAGAGGACAAGGACCTTTACAGGTTCAAGTTTGTGTAGACAGCGCAAAGAGTGTGTGCAGGTGAACTTGTTTCAAGTTCAAGCTTAGGAGGAAGACCCATGAAAGGTGTGCATTGGGCCAACACTTATATCAGTGTTGAAGAGGTCTGAGGATTTCAAACAAAAAATCACGAGGAGCGTACCAGAGGTAAAGTATTCCAAATTTACAAAATTTTAGGAGGGAGAGCACAAGTCGAGACCCAACAGTCAGGTTCGCAGGGGAAGATTCGAAGGCCACAACCTTTGACACTTACAAATTTTCCCAATTCTAGGAGGAGGAGCTACATCAGTCGTTAGATCATCTGCATGCGTAGATCTAGACCATTGAATTCTACGTCCAGACACCCCAAATGAGTGTGCAGAGTAGGAGACAGATCCTAGTTGTCAGATCTGTGCACGAAGAACCAACAACCATTGGATCCAAAGGTAAGAGAACAATACTTAATCTCTTTTTAAATTTCACAGGAGAGAGGACTCGTGAAGTTCAGAAGCCAGTTGGAACCGTCCATTTTCAAGGAGGGACAGGTGGTGAAATATTAGAGAGTTCACGAGACCGAGCTCCGAGATATCTATGTGGAGCAGAAGCTACAAAAAAATCCTGAATTCTGAAGTAGATTATGGCCGTTGATCGCCAGGGGATGTGTGGCAGCAGATCCAGAGATCCAGAGGAATAACACTCTGGAAGGACAAGGTAAGTCTGGGTGGATAACTCTCGAAGAGTTGGGAGATGAAGAAGATCACGGTCGTCGATATTAGGAGGACATTTTTCATCAGATCGGGGGAAGTTAATCCCAGTCGTCAGATTGTGTGGAGACATGGTGTCATATCCATCACTTTGGTGATAGGACGGTTCAGGAGAAATTGAAGAGTAAATTCCCTAAGGCCAAGACTCCCGAAGGCCGAAATCCACAGGAGTCGTGGATGAACGGAGGGACACATGGAGTGTGGAGATCCATGCCAGAGAAATGACACTCGAGGAGAAATAGAGCATCGGAGCATTGACTAGAAGTCATCTGCAATGGAGACATAGTACACATTCCAACCATCAATCAGGAGGACCATGTGGTGCTTGATTTGTCACTTCCGGTACATAACAATTTAAGAGGGAAAAGGTGGTGGAATGTTCGGAGCTCCCGAATGCCAAAGTCTGAAGAACCTTTTAGGTTAAACCCCAACTCACAACCTGAGGTCATATGAGGAAGGCGACCTAGCAGAAGAAGCTAGCGTCCACCAGGTTAAAATTGCCAAGAGCACGAAGGAAAGGGCCTCAGGATTATATACAACCTGTGCGTAAGGAGAAAAAGGGGGCCTCTGTAAAGTAGTTTTGGGTTCCAGTAGGGGCCCAAAGAGTCAATTCGGCTCAGTATTTTGAACGATCCTAGACCAGGAGGTCACGCAACCCCTAGGGGAGAAGGGGGGCTACATCAAGTGGTATCAGAGCATGATTTTATTTTCAGTTATAAGGAAAGAGGAATTATTTTGACAACATCAAGTAGTATCAGAGGTTTAAATTTTTCTTATAGACAATAGGTGAAGGAGGAGATAGATTGTTGATTCTCTGTGTGAAGGATTGTTGCAAGTTCGCAATAGTCAAGCAAACAACTAGGTGGGTTGTAGGAGAAGATGGAGACACTCTCAGTTGCAGAGTGGAAAGAAAACAACCAGGTGGGCTGAAAGTGAAGAAAGAGGATGGATATTGAAGGCCATAGACGTGGTCAAGGAAAAGACCACTAGTGGAAAAGTAGGGCATAAATTGACAGGGAGCTCAGTGAGATAAGAGCAGAAATGGAGAAGCTAGCATTTAATATGTAACAGGAAGTAGATGTATGTTGGAGGTACGAATGGTCAAAGAATAAGAAAGTAAAATGGCATGTCCAAAAGTTGATGGCCAGAAGGTAGCAACAAGTGTTGATGACATGGATGAGGGAAACTGAAACCCTCAGTGACACAGGGAAAGTGGTTCACATTTGTGAGCCAGAATTTGGGAAGAGCCTCAGTGATGAGTATGAGAAGAGATCAGTTGATCTCATGAGCTTCTATATGGGGTGGTGATGAAGTTTCATATTTCCAGATGGGAAAGAAGCCGAGATCAATGGAGGATCTCATAAAATTCTAGGAGGGCGGAGATGAAAGTTCAAGTTTCCAGGTGGGCAATGAGATGAGATCAGTTGATCTCATAGACTGCTAGAAGGGAAGAAATGAAATCCCAACTTTCCAGGTGGGAAAGGGAGAAGGGAGGAACTCAGCTGAGAGTTCAAATCAGTGAGGAGTGTTGATGGAGGAGGATCAGAGGTGTGTTATGATCATTGGGGGGATTCCAATATTCCTTCCAATTATCCCAGTAGAGGATAGTGCATAAATTTTAGGTGTAGTAGAAGGGGAAGGAAAACCAACTGTGACTGTCATAGAGGAGGAAAAGGAGAAGATATTGAAGTCTGCACCACCAATAGAAGAAGAGAATTTAGTTAATATGCTCACTCAATGGGAGATGGAGTTAAGTTGTTGGAGTATTGGTTGGACAATACAAAACCAGAAGATGGCTTCTAAGAGATAGCCATGCCGGAGGGAACAAAACGATAGCATGAGGAGCATCTAGAGGAAGATGGAGTTGAACCAACACAAGAGGAGCCGAAAGAAGCTAATATGTCAAAGTAAGTACCTGAACAATAATTCAGTGATGAGACTGAAGAATTGTAATTTTCAACAGAGTGGAAAGCTAGTGCCACAGGAGATGAAGAGAACGTGGGGGATCAGGTTGATCTTCCCTTTGATCAGCATGAGGAGGTGCAGCAGAGAAGTCTGCATAAAAGGAGACAACCAATAGAGCAGTTGGAAGAGGTGATACAGGAGATAAGAGAGTTGATGTTGATATCATCAGAGGAGACTGTCGTCAAGGAGAGGCTAAACAAAGGAGAACCTCCAATAGTAGTAGGGAAGCAAAAACAACAACAACAAAGAAGAGGAGCAGGAGGAAAACTCCAAAGGAGAGTTTGGGATCCAGGGGGATTTCAACAACAGAGTAGAGGAGATCATGAGCAGGAGCTCATGATTTTTCTAGCAGTGGATTATGATGCAAGAGCATCACTCCACCTCAACAACACACCAACTATTTATCACATCCACGCGCATTCAAGGATGGGAGAGGCGCCCTCCCTCTCATTTTCCCCTCGAATTTAAATTTTAAAATGTAATTAAAAGAAATTAAATGTTGTAAGGATGGAAGGGCCAAATTGATCCCTTTGTATAGACAGTAGATGAAGTCTCCTTTATTAGGCTTGATTTGTACAGATCTTGAGCATTGCCTCAGATCTAAATTGTTAATGTTCATTCAATGTAATAAGCCTCAGTAGATAGGAATTTTAATTGTGATAGGATGTCACTAAGGTAGCTTGGAGGGAAATCTCGTTGAGCCCCTCATTTATAAAGAATTGTAACAAATTCCCAGTAGAGGCTGCTGAGAGTGGTTGAAAGGATCCGAGAGTTGTTGAAAGGAGAAAGAAAATCATTGTAATCCAAGGAGAGAGCTGAGAATCAATTGCAGTCCAAGCCCACACATTGTAATTAGCATTATGGTATTAATACAAAAGAACAAATTTCATTGTTCATGAATTCCTATGTGGTGAATGTTTGTTTATGAATGTCATTTGTGTTTATATGAATGTATGATGTGGATGTATGATAGGTTTCCATCTACAGGGATAGACATAATTCACTATCTTTTTTAGAGTGGTTGAGTTGTTCTAGGTTCTTTAGGTTGTGCAAGGGGTGCACAAAATGGTATTGGAAACTCTGTAGCCAGAGAAAGGAGTGCGCATATGAAATTTTTGGAGTAAGAGAATAACGTGTTAGGAGGGAACACCAGGGAAATAACAACTCAAGAGGAGCCTCAAGGTTACTGAATACCTTGGAGGAGGAACTGTGCAAAGAAGGAACATAAGACAAAGTTTTTAGAAAACTCTGTAGATATTTGCAAGGTGGGCATTGAGTAGGCGCAAGTGGGCACAAGTGAACTATGTTTCGAGTTCATAGAGAAGAGAAGTGTCAAGGAGAAGACACCTCAGAGTTAATGAACACTCTGGTAAATAGATAGGAGAGATACTTCAAATCTATTGAACATTCTGAAGGAAGGGCTCAACAAGGAGTGCTTCAAGCAGGTGCAAAGAGTGCACAAAACCAACATGTTCTGAAGTGTTGGAGGAAATTGAGGAAAACTAGAGTTGTTGAACACTCTGGGGAAGAGATCTGCAAGTGTGCATTGAGTGGATGCAAGGAATTCATTACTGAACGTAAAAGAGATAAGTAAGCAAGAGGAAGACCTGTGCAAGGATTGCACCAGTCCAACACTTAAACAAAGTGTTGAAAGTCTGAAGCTGCTTGAAGGCTCAGTCAAGTGCACAGAGTGTGTAAAGGTGTGTAATTATTCCAAGTTAAAAATTTCAAGAGGAAGAACATTAAGTTTCCAGGAGGGAACACCATAAGGTTAAGACTCGGGGGAGATTTGAGGGAAAGTATGCACAAGAAGCACAAGGAGTGCGTGAGCGAGTTATCAGAATTCAGGACTCAAGGAGTGAAGTTGTGTAATAAATGCACAAGGCCAACATCCTGCTGAAGTGTTGGTAGAGGCCCTAGAGGAAAAGAGCACAGAGTGTTCTAGGAGGGCACCAAAAATCCTTTGAAGGAAGAAAAAGGGCCGAGACCCTTAGGATATTGAGTAAGTTCAAAGCTCAGAAGAGATAGTGCAAGTGTGCATAGAGACTCTACAAAGCGCACAGATTACAAGGACCTTTACAGGTTCAAGTTTGTGTAGACAACGCAAAGAGTGTGTGTAGGTGAACTTGTTCCAAGTTGAAGCTTAGGAGGAAGACCTGTGCAAGCCATGCACTGGGCTAACACTTATATCAATGTTGAAGAGGTTTGAGGATTTCAGATAGAAAATCTCAAGGAGTGTACCAGCGGTAAAGTATTCCAACTTTACAAAATATTAGGAGGGAGAGCACAAGTTGAGACGCAACAGTCAGGTTCACAGGGGAATATTTGAAGGCTACAACCTTTGACACTTACAATTTTTCCCAATTCTGGGAGAAATTCAAATCTTAGGAGGAGGATCTATAACAACCGTCGGATTAGTTGCATGAGGAGATATAGACCGTTGAATTCTACGTCCAGACACCCCAAATGAGCATGGAGAGGAGGAGAATGATCCTAGTCATCAAATATGGGCACGAAGAACCAACAGTCATTGGATCCATAGGTAAGAGAATGAGAATTCACCTCTTTTTAAAGTGCACGGGAAGGTGGACTCGTGAAGTAACGAAGCCAGTCGAAATCGTCCATTTTCAAGGAGGGACAGGTGGTGAAAGATTAGAGAATTCTCTAGAACAAGCTACAGGATATTTACACGGAGCAGAAGCTAAAACAGTCGAATCCCGAAGTCCAAAGTAGATCATGGCCACTGATCATTAGGGGACATGTGGCAGTGGATCCATAGATTCGGAGGAATAACACTCTGGAAGGACAAGGTAAGTCTGGGCGTAGAACTCCCAAAGAGCTGGGAGATGAAGAGGATTGTAGTTGTCGATCTTAGGAGGACAATTGTCATCAGATCAGGGGAAGTTAATCCCAACCGTCAGATTGTGTGGACATGTGGTGTCAGATCCTCACTTCGGTGATAGGACGGTTCAGGAGAAATTAACGAGTAAAGTCCCCAAGGCCAAGACTCTTGAAGGTCGAAATACACAGGATCCATGGGTGAATGAGGGGATACGTGGAGCATGGATATCCATGCCGAAGAAATGACACTATGAGACAAATATATCAGCGGAGCATTGACTGGAAGTCATCCACAGTGGAGACAGAGGACGCATCCCAACCGCCAATTTGGAGGAGCATGTGGCGCTTGATCTTTCACTTTGGATACAGAGCCTTCGAAAGGAAAAAGGTGGTGGAACATTCAGAGCTTCCAAACGTTGAATTTCTAAGCACCTTTTGGGTTAAGCCTCGGCTCGCATCCTAAGTTCATATGAGGAAGGGGGCCTAGAAGAAAGAGATAGCACCCACTAGGTTAAAATTTCCAAGAAGGCCAAGGAAAGCGCCCGTGGATTATATACGACCTGCACCTAAGGAGAAAAAGAGGCCTGTGTAAACTAATTTTGGGTTCTAGTAGGGGATCGAAGAGTCAATTCGGCTTAGTATTTTGAATGATCCTATATCGGGAGGTCATGCAACCCCTAGGGGAGAAGGGGGGTTGCATCATTCTCCTACGCTTGTGCTCCATCCAACTCCCCTCTTGCTAACCGTGAATACTTCATCGATACCTCCCATCCAATGTTAGGGGTACTCTTCTTCCACCTTAACCCCCAGAGCTACAAAGGGGCCACGCACAAACACAACCAGAACCCTCTAGATCCCAACTTGCCTCGTAAGGTAGAGCCACCACTCTCTCTCTCTCAAGCTGGGTATCCCAACTCCCACAAGTAAAACCAGTCAGAATTTCTGCAGCATAACCTTACTCATAACCAGTGTGATCCATTCCTCCTCTCAGCCATTTGTTTTATAGAATTTCCTTAGTGACCACTTGCCATTTTCACATTTAATTCATTTTTTAAGAATTAATTAGGAATTATTCCCCCCATACACTTATCACCCATTCCCTTAGTTGCACCAATAAATACACAATTTAATTGAATTAAATGTTAATTTCCCTCACCCATCCTAAAAGTGCTCCTAAAATCACTCCTAGTTGTCCCTTTATTCCCTTTATTTCCCATTTATGAATGACACATTTCTAAAATAGAGTTGAGTTAAAATAGGAATGTTCTCTAGTTAGACTAGACTCTAGATACCTTTGTATGCTTACACATTCCTATATGCTTTATTCCTTTATTATTTTAATTTCTAATTTTGGTATTTACTTGCACAATGTGTATTAAATCACTCTTTAGATTTGTTTTATTTTTTTATTGATTTCTTAAATTGATTTACTTCACCCATCATTATTTAATTTATAAAATTAGTTTTCTGTCTTCTCACTAATCTTATACTTAGGCTTAGTTACATTTTTATTTGCACGAGCTTAGAACCTTAGGGATTATGCTTAATAAATTCATTCTTTAGTTAATTAATTAATCAATTAATTAATTCAATAGGTGCTCAAGATTTTACAAGGTTTAAAATTCTCTCAAAGTTTTCTAGGCCACCTAGATTCATTGACTCACCTTTTTAAGTAGCGCGACGTGCACTTCAATATGCACTCCATGCTCCAACGGTGACACTCGCCTTTGATTCAAATTTTAATTACGCGATGTGCCCTTAAAGATGCACTCTGAACTCCAAGGGTGCCACTCGCCTTTGACTGGTTTTGGTAGTTTTCCAATCCCTGGAGTCAGTACTCCATTCAGGAGACCTTGTGAGAGACTAAGGGATTCTAAGAAATAAGGACCCTGCCTTATTGCATGACCCTTATAATATCCATGAGCAATTGTCTCAGTCTTCCCTCACGATATCATGGATCTCTCGAACTAGGTAATCATTAACCTACAATTCGAGCCACGATGAGAGTGCTAGTAAGCTATGACAGAGGTGTTGCCACACCTCTCCCTCAATCTCTAGTTGTTGTGCATGGACCCTTTACTCATTATGTGAGTCATATTAGCAAGCAATCATCATCCTGCATCCATCAACGAAACATTGTCAATGATCTATAAACAACATCATAACATACCCGATCATATGTCACATATGCATAAAAAAAAATACTCAAAACAATACAATACACTCCCTGACTCGATCCAGAATCCAAGGAGGTCCATTGATGACATCGACATCCTCATTCTGTCAAGTGTCTTGGACACTCAGGGGAAAATTGTCAATATCATTTGTCAATACATAGATATACAATAACATAACATCATAATCCATTAACATCATCATAAGAATCCATAAGCGAAACCGAAAACATATACTAAAATCGGATCACTTGCACGCAAGTGTCCTCAAATAATAAGTCAATAACATGTGCTCACAAGAGAGGGATGTTACAAAATATAGGAGAAATTTATAGTGAAACTCAACATTGTTCCAAGAGTACCCTGAAGCAGCTTGGGGATATTGTTGTAGTTGTTGGATTAGGATGAAAATTTGCAGGTCTTGCAACCATTCTTGATGAATATCCTGAAGCTAGTCAACGATAAGGAATGAGAGGGAAAAGAGGAACCCTTCTTCTTCATATTTCCTTGAAAGATCATTAACCACCACATTTTATTTTCCCTTCTTGTAAATCATCTCATAATCATATCCAAACAACTTGGTCACCTATTTTTGTTGCTCTGGGATGAAATCTATTGTTCTAGGAAGTACTTGAGGCTTTGATGATCCATTTTAATTTGGAAGCATCATCCCAATAGATAAGGGTGCCAGAGATACACTAAATTTAAAATAGCCAACATTTCCTTTTCATAGATTGATTGTCCCAAATTTCTCTCCGACAATGGTTTGTTGGTGAAATCCAAAGGTTATCCATACTGCATAAGGAATACCCCAATTCTTCTCCTTGATGCATCATATTCCAAATCAAAGTTCTTGGTGAATTCAGATAGGGCCAATACAAGAGTAGTACACATAACTTCTTTCAAGGCTTGGAAGGATTGGTCAGCGACTGGAGTCCAACTAGAATCATTCTTTTTAAGGAGAGCTATTAGAGGAGCCATGATTTTTCCATGATTTTGAACAAACTTGCAATAATACCTTGTTAAACCCAATAAACCATGAAAACTTTTAATATTTTTAGGGAGAGGCCAATTCTGCATATCTTCAATTTTCTTGGGATCTACCCGTACACCATCCTTGCCAAAAATATGACCCAAACACTCAACTTCAAAGATGCCAAAAGAAAATTTAGATTGTTTGAGGAAATGTTTGTGCTTGGAGAGGATATGGAGAACTTGATCCACATGGGTGAGATGATCTTGCCAAGTTTTACTATATATGAGAATATCATCAAAGAAGACTAACACAAAGTGACAAAGGAAAGGATGAAATACATTATTCATGAGACTTTGAAAAGTGGAGGGGGCATTATAGAGACCAAATATCATGACCAAGAACTTATAGTGGCCCTCATGAGTTCAAAATGAAGTATTGGGAATTTATTCCTCTTTCATACGTATCTGGTGGTAACCAAAATGGAGGTCAAGTTTGGTAAAGTATCGATCCCCACTGAGTTCATCCACAAGGTCATCTATGATAGGAATGGGAGATTTTTCCTTGATGGTAAGTTTGTTGAGGGAACGAAAATTAGGACACATGTGTCAAGTTCCTTCCTTCTTGAGGACCATGAAAATAGGGTAAGAATAAGGGATTGTACTAAGACAAATAACACCTACTACTAGAAATTCTTGGACAATCTTCTCAATTTCATTCTTTTGAGCAAAGGGATGGTGATAAGGGTGCACATTGGGAGGAATATTGCAAATAATTAAAGGAATGGATTGGTCATGGTCGTTGCATGATGGGGGAAGGCCTTGGGAGTTTGGAAAATAATGTGATGTTGGGAAATGATAGATTAAAGGTCGAAGTGCATAGAGGGAGTCTCAACTGCGTGAATGGAATGGAGTTGGGAGATGATTCCATAATGAAATTGTTTGAGAAACTTTTCCATGCAGTGGGAAATGATGATCTCCAGAGAGTCTATTGTAATGCCTTGGAATTTATACTATTGTCCTTCCTATTGGAATTTCATAGTCAAATCCCTAAAATCCATGGTTATGGGGCCTAGAGTATGTAGCCATTTAACACCAAGCACAATGTCACAACCACCCATGTCAATAGAAAACATGTGAGATTTCAAGTTACACTAACCAATTTGTAGGCACACATTTTAACAATGCCCCCCACATTTCATGGAACCATCATTTTCAATCATGATTTGAAAATTGTTGAAAACACTGATATAACAATTGATTTCTTGGGCAAGGAGACAGTGAGTGAAATTATGAGTGCCGCTACTATAAAATAAGATGATGAATTTCTTATGCTTAATGTAACCAATTGATTTGAGGGTTTGGGGAGAAAAAAATCCAGTGAAAGCATTCAACGAAATCATTGGTTCAAATTCAGGAGGACTAGAGGGTGACGTAAGATCGTCTACTTGGGGTAGTGTCGCCTAAGGTGAAACCTTAACATATTCATTAGAAAAATCCTCTGAAATGACCATAAAAATATTTTGTTCTTTACACTTGTGCCGAGGAAAGTATTTCTCATCACAATTATAAAAAAATATCCTTGAGTTTTGTTTAGCCATTTCTGCCTGTGTTAATTTTTGTACCTTGAGAGGAGTGGATGGAGGGTCAGGATCGGGGGGTCGAGGGTGGGGAATCAAAGTGGGTTTTTTTTTCTAGGAAAAAATGATGTGTTGTGCCTCCTTGGCATGTTTATTTTATTCCAACCAATTTTGGGGGTGAGCCATGAGGATCTGGGCTCATATTTCATCCTTGAGGACACTAATAAAGAATTCCCAAAAGAAGGCATCAGTCATACCCTCCGTTCGGAAATCCAAGTGCTTGAAGGCATCGATAAAATATTTCATTGTTCTAGACTATTTCAACTTAGTCAAATGACCTAAATGATGGGTGTCTGTGTTAAATAGTTCACACAACTCAACAACAAATTGTGTCCAAGGAACATAACCTTGGCATGCACTTCTACACCATTTCCACCATTTCCATTGTTACAGAATCAAATAGAGAACTTCGTAATGAATCTTGGTCAAGTCATTAGTAATGCCATGCAGGGAAAAATAGTGTTCCATTTAAGTGACCCAACTTGTTGGATCTGAGCCATTAAATTTGTTCACCTCAACCCTGGGAAGACGAGGGTCACGATTGGAATGAAAGTTCAGAGGATTGGAAGAGTAAGCACCTTCGAATTGGGGTTTTGGGACAAAGGAGGAAAGGAACCTTGGATAGGAATTTTTGGAAAGTGGAGTGGAGTTCTTCTATTCGCCTAGAGAGTCATTCCTGGATGTGGTACATTTTTGCATGAATGGAAATAATGTCATTATTCAATTTCTAATTGGTTTTGTCTTGGAAAGTGGGGGAAATTAGAAGATGAGGGGTGGGTCTGCAGAAAAAAAGGAAGATAAGTGATATATACCTCTATAATAAGGGATATGAGAGGAAACCAATGGGACAAGTGTCAAATAAGGGTGTCAGGTCCATGGGAAAAAATTCTTGAAAATAATAGGTACCATTGCAATCAGGGCGAAGAGAGGAATCCAATGGGATAAGTTTCAAATAAGGGTGTTAGGAAGGGGTTGGGTACACAAGAAAAAAATTCTTAAAAATGATAGGTACCATTGCAATCAGGGCAAAGAGAAGAATCAAATGGGACAGGTCTCAAATAATGGTGTAGGTAGGACCTAGACTTTTTTTTTACTCCTGCAGAGTTATAATCCAATTTGAATAATATTGTGGTGTCGAAATGCCCAAATTCCTAATAGGAAAAAATGTGTAGTAAATTTGCAACCAAAATGTGGGAGGTAAGGTTGTGTGGCCAAAATGTTTTTTTGGTTCCTTTCTTGGTGTGTTCCCCCTGGTTAGGGTTTATATGGTGCTTATGGACAAGGGTTTTCCCTGTGCTATAGCTCTCTGATATACATGCAGGGTCAAACAATAGTACTCAAATCAATATCTCAGGGCACCAACTAAAGAGGCTCAACCATACCCTTAGTCGTATTAATCGATTACCCAAGTACTAGAGAGTATCTTCCCAAGTGTTGTTCTCGGTGGCACTATAGTAATCAGGTGGTCAATCCACTGATCTAGGGATGGTTTCAAGAGACCTAGGGGACTCATGATATACTTACCAGTACATGGGAGTGATTTCTATGTACATATTATGTTTGATGTGGTACTACTCATGGGGTACCAACATGGGTTACAGAGGTTTCGAACAAGGGAAAAGATTTGGTTTCTAAGCAACCCCGTGAAACCGTCTATATTTCCTGCGTGTATTCTTCCCACACCATATTTTTACTTATTGAACGACACATCTTTGTTCTTTAAAGACACTGACAATACACATCTCTACCTTGGAAAAAATGTTTTACTCGTAATTCTTGCCAAGGAAAGTGCTCTAATACCACTTGTAAGGTACCAGATGTAATATAATATGTAGAAACATGAATATTCAACAGATATCAATGGAACAACAAAATATGGATATGATCAATACTAGAAATACTACCTTTATTCAAAAAAATCAATGTTCACTTGCCTCTTCAAGGGGACAACATGCAACAGAGAAGAGCTCTATTACAATAATTCTCAAGACAAAGCTTTCTCATGCCTCCTACTCTTATTTATGCTAATTCTATCTTCTAAAGAAAATTTTAGAGGAATATCTTTCTAGAAGTGGAAGCTTCTATTAGGTCTTCTTACATTGATTTGTTCATTTTTATTAAATAGGATTTATTGACTAATGTCGACCTTTATTACATAGACAATATATTATTCTATCTATGTGAGGGGTTAGGGAGGTCAGGTCCCTAACAAAAAGTAAGGCTCGTGGAAAAATTATTTTCATGGAAAGAAGTTATTGATTATGAGGAAACTTTCCCCCCACAATAAAATGGGATACCATATGAACTCTATTTTCCATGGCAACACATAATGGATGGAAAATTCATCAAATGGATAAGAAGACTACTTTCTTCAATGGAGACTTGAAAGAGAATGTGTTCATGTATTAACCAAAAGGATTTATTTTGAAGGGACAATAACATAAGGTATGCAAGCTCATCAAATCCTTATATGTATTGAAACAAGCACCGTGAGCATGATATGAAAATTTAACCGAGCATCTTCTAAAATTAAATTTCAAGCATTTCAATCTTGATGATGCAACTTTGTTTGTCAATATTGTTGGAAAAATTGTTTTATATCTTGTAGTATATGTAGATGATCTGTTGATAACAAGGAACGATGAGAACTACATTGCATCCATAAATAAAGAGTTGAAGAAAGGCTTCATGATGACATATTTCGGACATCTTCACTACTATTTGGGAATTGAAGTGATTCAAAATCCAAAATACATATTCATCTCCCAGAAGAACTACATTGGAGAAATGTTGAACAATTTTGGCAATGTTGAGTGCAATCTTGTTTCTACTCCATTGGAACATAATTTGAAACTCACATCAAAATAAGAGGATGAATTTGAGGATGCAACCAAGTATAGACAACTTGTGGGAAGTCTTATCTATCTTACTACCACCAAACCAGAAATTTCATTTGTTGTTGGGATTATTTCTAGATTAATGCAAAATCCTTGTGAAGGACATTGGTCTTCTACAAAAAGAGTTCTAGAATACTTGAAAGGAACTCAATATTTTGGAATCAAGTACTCCAAGGTGGATTGTTGGATGCAGGCCGAATCAGGAAGACCGACTGTTTTTTGAAGAGAAGCATGCAAGAGGAAAGAGACAGTTGGAAGGAAAATAAACACGTGCGCATGCATGGAAGACCTAACAACGCTAAGGTTAGGGGTTTTGTAATACATTGTAATGGTTGGTGGGCCAAATATATAAATAAGTGGTACTTAGGATACATATGGGGAGATAGAGAGAGAGAAACAAATAGAAGGAGAGATACATAGAGATATACAGACACACACAAAGACAACGGGGGACACATAGAGGAAGAGAATTGTAAGGACTGTATGAGTCACTAAGATGGTGAGCTAGAGAAGGCATGAGTGACTCAATCCCAAGGGTTAGATCACAGGTTTAGGAGCCTGATGCGATCTAGTCAGCCTAGCAGGGATGAAGGAGCCTATGGGGAGGAAGAAGAACTAAGATTGTAACCATGCGCGACATGGATATTTCTGAACTATAATAAAATCCTGAGAGACAGATCTTTGTGGACATAGCCCAAGAGGGGGTGAACCATGATAACACTATTTTATGTGACTGAATGAATGTATCTATGTGTCTGATTAGTTGATGAATGTTGAATGAATGAGTAGTTAAGTAGATCTGGTATTTTACATGCATGCATAGAATGAATATTATAACTAGATGTTAAATGGACTGAATAAAGGTTATGGCGTGAAAACACAAATATATCTCAATCCCATGTTGCAAACACCTGAGTATTGCAGCCACCCAAAGAAATATCTCGAGTGAGACTGCGCAATGCACTCCATGTACTTCGTTTCCTTCTGGGTTACCAGAGGGGTCGATAGTCTTTAAGGGATTTTGTTGGGAAGCTTCTTAGTTATAAACCAGGGTCAATCTGCAATGGTCAAGTAGAATTAGAATCAGAATCCCTCAAGACCAATAAGAGTAGATATATAAAAGGGAAAGAAACAAAAAAATGGTTATGTTGTCGGCTGATTGAAAGGAAATGGGATTGAACATATGAGATCTGCGGAAGACGTGTCAAAGGAATACGGGATCAGACGATAAGAAGGAAAAATAATGAAAATGTAAAAGGGGATGTTGAGACCGTGGAATCCTATGAAGGCGGATATATAAATCTAGTTGAAGAAAAGGGAGCTATAGTTTGCAAAGAAAGATAACAGAAACCCGAAGCTAACACCGCGCAAATATCTAGACAAGTATGTATTTACCGACTTGCATGAAGTATTTTTTTGTGAGTTCCCACACATATTGCAAGAGTGGATCAAAAGGTTGAAATACAACCATCCTACAAATCGAATTAGACATCTAGAATGGAATCCTGAAGAGACCGCGCAGCTACAACGAGTTGACAATAAGTTTACGCGCGCAGTATATTTTTGGTTAGACAACATTGTTTCTGGATTTATCATAATGTTCGTAGTAGATAAAGAAAAGTCATATAGCACAGCCAAACAATAATTCTTGAAGGGACCTTGATGTAGGTATATCAAATCATTATATACTTCCATTAATATATTTCTATACAACAAAGGTGTAATGACAATGGAATCAGACAGCTAAACTTCCCTATGTGCATGGGGGAAGGGGGGAAGCACTGACAGGAAAAGGAGAAATGGAAGGAGAAGGGGATAAAGGAAAGAAGGAGGAGGCCTTGAACCCAATTATGTTGGATGATGACCAAATCAAGTAGATCATGGAGAAAACTAGAAGGACACGTAATGGAGTACCCTACCAATACAAGGTGAACACCAAGAAGAGATTTGTAGCCGTGAGGGAAGGCTTGGAAAGTGATGAAGAGGAGGTAGACGATCTCTGGGATGTGGAGCATATTGACAAAATCCTGCGTGAGAAATATGAGAGGAAGACAAGAGTTCCAAGAGTGGAAGTAGAAGGAATCACTCCTATCCATATCCGTGTCAGTGTGGAACCCACAAACCCATGTGTGACTAATACACCAAGAATAATACCACCGTTTAGACAACCAAATTTCGGGAGAAGGAAGACAACATGAAGTACATCTACACAAGGAAAAACAACTGGGGGAGACGGTTCATGAAGAAATAGTCATGTATATACACCGGGAGGAAGTAGTATTTCAACATTCAAGATGGCGGGACATGATCCAACCATCAGGTTACCAGAATTCAAAGTTGAAGTGTTGGAGGACCTGGAGGAGCACTTGTTTATATGTGAAAATATTTGGGAAGAAAAACATATCACAAATGAGGACACTAAACTTACATAGTTAGCATCACATTAAGAGAATGTGCACTAGATTGGTATATGAGTTTAGTTGCAAACAGTCCACTAGGGACAACCAAAATGATTGGAGATATCAAGAAGTTGTTGATAAATGAGTTCTAGAAGATGAGTTCAGAGGACCAATACATGAAAGAGATGATAGAGATCAAACAGAAACCAGGAGAATATGTATGGGAGATTGACCAGAGATTCAAGAAACTAAGGGGAAAGCTAAAATACATCATGATAGATATGCAACACAGGCACATGTTCATCAATTCACTATTACCACAATTGAAATATCCACTGCGACAAGAAAATTTTCAGACATAGGCAGAGGCTCTGCAGGAAGCCCTACAACTGGAACAGAACCAATATCAGAAGATAGATCCAACCATTGAGGATTTGAAGGAGGATCTGAAGAACTTAACATTCCAGCTAAACCAGAACAAGAACAAGGAAAAACGAGAAGTCGTTTGGTGTACCACATGTAAGACAAAAGGACACCATAATAATGAATGTCCAATATGTTATCACATTAATTTGGGGTGGGTGTTTTCCTAAGAAAGGGACCCCTTTGGAGAAAAAATGGCAAGAAATGGGTTAAAAACCCACTTATCCTAAGTTGTGTGTGCACATGCGCGTCACTCTAAGCGGTGCATAAATTTGGGTGGCTGAGATCCACGTGCCCAAATCTACAACGCAAGAGCCATATCGGACCCCCCCTGACATTCTTCCTTTAAAGAGGGGGTGGGTCCAAGTTGGTGGTTTTAAAAGGTGGGGCCCCCACTAATGTGTCGTCCTCTCCTTAACTCGGACCCCCCCCCTCCTAAAACCTCTTACCACCACCTACCCCCTCTGAGTAGACTACTTATGACCACCTCTTACCACTCCTGCCTCCCACTGACATATATCTCCCACTTTGTCTCTCATCTCTTCCTATCACATCACCCACTCTTCCTCCTCATCTCATTACGGTACACCTGTCCTCCACTCACCATCGGACCATGTCCCCTTATCACTCTCGCCTATTATCTCCTACCAGGTGTTCTACCACTCACCTTCTCCTAAGACGATGGTTCCCATCCCGTACACTACCACGGTATTTCTCCTGCCCCCACATCATCACCTCGTTCCACTTCAACATTGTCCTATCCCAGCACAGCACCCACATTTTCCGCCACCCATTTTTTTCGGTCACCTTCCATTTGCCACGACTATCCACATGGGCGCCTCTTGTCTCACATCCACTTTAATGGTTCCATCATACCTGTTAGATCCTCGTCCATGTCCGTCGTCTGGGTCCCCTTATAGCAGTTCAATGAAGCAGCAGACAACCAAGGGAAGGCCACCACGTCCTACAAACGCAGAGTTGACTTGGGCCTCCCCAATCCTGAGGAAGCAGTTATTAAAGCAGTTGGTGGTGGTTGGACATTGTTTTCACCCTTAATGGAAAGTTCAGAAAGGGGCTGTTAGCTGGTCAACTCACTTGCAGGCATATTCTGGAACGTGATTGCGTCTGACTGAACTTCATGACTAGCCAGAGACTGCATGCGCAGTATGCCAGGAGGCATGTAGATGTAACATCTTTAGTGTAATAGTTCCAAATTGTTGTTGTGGTTCCATTTGGATTATTTAGGAGTCAATCTCAATTTCAGTTGGTTTCGATGGTAGAGCTACGCTCCTGCTTGTAATGTTTTAATGAGGCTTCTAGTTTTCTGGTTATGAACTTTTATTTGAGACTTCTTGTTTAATGGAAGCTAGATTATCCTTTCATTTCTTTGCTTCTGACTCTGAAATCTTGGGCATGGATGATCCAGTCGGGTGTCGTGACCATAGTATAGTGTAGGTTTGACTATATCTGTTGTCACAACATTTTCAGTTTCTTGAAGTTTTCAAATCCAAGAGGATCTTGTATCTGAGACTTTTCCTCCACAGGCTACTGGAAGACCAGATGTCGAGAGAAGACCTTCGTACCTTTCTCATGTTTCTTCTACCTATTCACCAATATATAAACTTACTGTCTTAATTTAGATCAAGACCTCACTTATCTATGCATCTCCAATCCAGTTTTCTGAGTTAAAATGATATAATCCTGAGACTGCATCCATTAGACCACCCTTCAAAATTATTCACCCTGACATTAAACTCTGATGGGTATCAGGTTTAGCCTTGCCACAATCCAGGGGTAAATTCTGGTGTCGTTTCTAGGGACGAAGTTGAATATTTTCCTTGGGATTGAATGACAAATATTATTGGTTATGAAGGTGCATCAGAACCCAATACATCAAGATTGCAACTGTGCACCTAGTGACTCCACTGTGGTGACCCTATTGATGCAGATCTATTCACGACTCCATTGTTTCATTTGTGGCTTCTAGAGGTAGACACACAAGGTCTACTCTGCAGCTTCCCCTAGCAACACCTAAAGCTGGCCCAAAGAAAATGATCAAAAAAGGAAATTCCCCTCGAGAAGGAGTTGTTGCAGTTGAACCAGGTATTTCTGATGATTTTCATGATCATTCTTTAGAAGCTCCAATTTCTTCTCCTCGTTCCCCTATTATACCTTCTGTTGGAGTTTCCATAACTTTAAATTTTGGGAGTGTTCCTGTCGAGTTTTCCTCTCCTGGTGTGGGATTAGACGAAGAAATCCTTGTCACTCCTTTCTCCCCTGAATTTGTACTGTGGTATAGACCTAGGACCTCAGAATATTTTCCAACCATGGGCTTTACCACCCCTCCTCATGTTATTTCTACTACTACAGAAAGGGAAACCTTTGTTCCCTCAAATCCTGTGGCCTTTTCTCCAAATCCTCTGTTGTTTCCCTTTCCTCCTGGAAGCTCAGTTCCATTCTCCTTTGTTCAAACCCCATATCCTCCTAACTCTTCTCCACCTATCATCCCTATGGCAGGTACTAATCCTCCTAGAAATAGAATGGATGCTATAGTAGCTGCCAAATACGCCCCTCTCGTCTTACCTCAACCTATTAATTCCCTACCAACTAGTGGATACCTTAGGTAGTTGCCTAAGTTCACTAGGGAGGGAGATGTCACTACATAGGAGCACCTTGCAACCTTCTACAGTTATGCTGATAACTATAGCATAGTAGATGAAGATGTATGGATGAGGGGTTTTGTCCACAGTCTTGATGGAGAAGATAGAAAATGGTTCAGAGCCCTCACTCTTGGATCCATTGATGGGATTGAGGCTTTAGATGATATCTTCTTGAGACAGTGGGGGGATAAAAAGGACTTCATGTACTATATCATCGAGTTTGGGTCCCTAAAGAGAAAAGAGGGAGATTCTATCTCTGACTTCTCCAAAAGATTTAACAAAATGTACAATAAGATCCCTGCTGAGATAAAGCCTACAGAAGCCTCTACCAAAATTACCTATGCTAGTGCTTTTGACCCTGACTCCTGCCTCCTGTTAAGAGAGAAAAGAGTTACTTCCTTGGCTCATATGCAGGAGGAAGCCCTAGAAGTAGATTCTAACATATTGGCAGTGGACCGACTCAGAAATAAGGTTGATAGAGACAAAGGAAGAGGAATATATGAAGCCTCAACCTCCAGTTCTTCTGCCCTTCCCCCTCAAATGGACGAAGTAACCAAGTTACTAAAATCACTTTCAGACATAATGGAAAGGTTGGAATTGGAAGGAAAGAAGACATACAAAAATCCTCAAAACCTTGATAACAGAGGCAACTTCAAGAGGATGAATAACGTTGCTCCTCAGATTATGCCAAGAGAGCCTCAGAATAGAGACAGGGATGATCAGAAAATCCAGACCCCCCTTCAAGATAACCTTGTCACAGATAATGGTGGAGAGGAAGAAGACATAGACCCAAAAATTCATTGTCTTGAAGATTTATCCCCTTCTCCTCACTTAACTCAGTTAACATACGAGGAGTCTCTTATGGACATTCAATTAAATGAATTGAGAAAGGGGGATAAGACCATTGAAAACCAAAATAGATACAACCTCAGGTCGAAGAATAAAGCAGAAAAGCCTGATGTTCCTGAGCAGTCAACCAGGACAGATAAACTTGCCAATGATGTAGCAAGCAACAACAAGGAGAGAAAATCTCAGAATCCCCCACTAGTGGACAAAAGTCCTATTCCATAGGTAAACGAAATTTGGAAGCCCCTCCTCCTATTTTAACTTTGAGCATGAAATTCAAAAGATTAGGATTCCAGTCCCCCTTTCAGAGCTGGTTAAACATGAAGATTTTAAGAAATCCATGACTA
>JZKD02S0230015.1:138443-155404 GCA_000966675.3 Picea glauca
ACCGCCTACCCCCTCTGAGTAGACCGCTTACCACCACCTCTTACTGCTCCCGCCTCCCTCTAACATATGTCTCCCACTCTGTCTCTCACCTATTCCCATCACATCGCCCACTCTCCCTCCTCGTCTCATTATGGTACACCTGTCCTCCACTCACCGTCGGACCATGTCCCCTTATCACTCCCACCTATTATCTCTTTCCAAGTGTTCTATCACTCACCTCCTCCTAGGCAGATGGTCCCCATCCCATACACTACCACGATATTTCCCCTACCCCCACATCATCACCTAGTTCCACTTCAGGGATGTCCTATCCCAACGCAGCACCCATGTTTTCCTCCACCTGTTTTTTTGGGTCACCCTCCATCTGCCACGACTGTCCACATGGGCACATCTTGTCTCACCTCCACTTCGATGGCTAAATCGTCCCTGTTGGATCTTCGTCCATGTTCGTTGTCTAGGTTTCCTTGTAGTAGTTCAACGAAGAAACAGACAACCAAGGGAAGGTCGCCACGTCCTACAAACGCAGAGCTGACTTGGGCCTCCCTGATCCCAAGGAAGCAGTTATTAAAGCAATTGGTGGTTGTTGGAAATTGTTTTCACCATTGATGGAAATTCCATAAAGGGACTGTCAGTTGGTCAACTCACTTGCAGGCCCGTTCTAGAACGTGATTGCGTCTAACTGAACTTCACGACTAGCCAGAGACTGCATGCACGGTCTTCCATGAGGCATGCAAATGTAACTTCTTTAATGTAATAGTTCGAACTTGTTGTTGTGGTTCCATTTGGAGTATTTAGGAGTCATTCGCAATTTCAGTTGGTGTCGATGGTAGACCTACGCTCCTACTTGTAATTTTTTAACGAGGCCTTTGGTTTTCTGGTTATAAACTTTTATTTGAGACTTCTTATTTAATGGAAGCCAACTTCTCCTTTCATTTCTTTTCTTCTGACTCTGAAAGCTTGGGCATGGATGATCTAGTTGGGTGTCATGACCATAGTATAGTGTAGGTTTGACTATATCTGTTGTCACAACATTTTCAGTTTCTTGAAGTTTTCAGATCCAAGAGGATCTTGTATATGAAACTTTTCCTCCACAGGATGATGGAAGACCAGATGTCTAGAGCAGACCTTCATACCTTTCTCATGTTTCTTCTGCCTACTCACCACTATAAAAACTTACTAGCTTAAGTTAGCTCAAGACCTCACTTATCTATGCATCTCCAATCCACTTTTCTGAGTTAAAACGATATAATCCTAAGACTTCATCAATTAGACCACCCTTCAAAATTATTCACCGTGACATTAAAATATGATGGGTATCAGGCTTACGCCTGCCGGAATCCAGGGGTAACTTTTGGTGCTAACACAACATTCGCGTAGTACATGGCAACAGGAATACCAAATACATTACCAATAGGAGGACTATGGTGCAAGATCTGTAAGAAACAAGGTCACAATCCATATCACTTCCCAATGATGCATAAGTACCAGACAGTGCCAGAGAGATCGTATTTCAACTTTTGCAAGTCAATAGGTCATGATGACAAAGATTGCAGAACCATGGAGTTGATGAGGGAAAGAAAATCATATGCATATCAGGTACAGGTAAAAATGATGACTGGGAAAAATGCACCCTAGTTTAATCAAGTACCAACCCCGTACAACATTGGGAAACAACAATATAACATTGTGCAGTCGCAGTATAATACCGCATAACCACACTATAATACCGTGCAATATAACTAGTCGCCTCAGTATAACACACCACGAGGGGATCAATATGGCTACAAAGGCAGAGGAAGAGCAAGAGGAGGCTTTTGAAAAGGTAGAGGACCAATGGTATGTCATAATTGTCAACAACCAGGACGCTATGCAAGAGAATGTCCACTTCCACCAGTGAGTTGTATGTATTTCCGTGCATCGTATCATGACACAGAAGAATGTCCTACGCTATTAGGGAAGATCCAGGAAAAGAGGAATCAAAATAATCATAATGTTCAGTGGATTTTAGTGGAAGCAAGGGATGAAGGAAGAAACATTAACATAGTTACACGTGGAGGAGATAAAACATGAAACAACGCAGTACGACAAGAACCAACACAACACCAATGGGTGAAGAAGAATGTCGAACCAAGGAAGCAGTTTGACGCACAGAGCAAGGAGATATTCAAGAAAGCCAGAAAAGAATTTATGAAGCCAAACATTGCATCGACATCAACCGTGCAGTATGGTAAGGAAGTACTCGAGTACGAGATTTCTTCATCGTTGGATCACACCAAATAAGCACAGCCCATGGAACAAGTAACTACGATTAAAGGATTTTTGAAATCATGTGTAAAACTAATAAATGATCCACCCTATGTTAAAGTATTACAAAACATGCTAGAAATATGTAGCATAGAAGCAAAAGGAAAGTTAGAGAAGAAAACAGTCAATCACCTACATGCAAGGAGGAGAACAAGTAGGGAGTTCAAGATGAACACCAACATTGGAGATTTCAACATGGGAGATATTATACTGGATTTAGGATCCGAAGTCAATGTATTACCTAAGAAGATATGGAAATGTATGGGAGAAACCACATTAGGATATTCACCTGTTCAATTGAAACTCGCAAACGAACATAGAGTTCTACCAATTGGAAGACTAAAAGGAGTGACAATAGACCTAGATGGAGTGCGGACTAAAGCCAACTTTGAAGTTATTGAGATAGTGGACGACACAACACCTTATCCAAAATTGCTTAGCTTGAACTAGGTGTTTGATAACCAGGCCATAATCAACTTAAATACACGGAATATGACCTTTGAGTTAGGAGAATACAGATTCATTGCTCCAATGGATCCATCAGAAGGGGAAATGTTTGTAGAGCCTACTTGCTTGGACCTAGAGGAAATTAATCAATTGTAAAGAACAACTGCGCGATATGAGGATTACATAAACCCAAATGCAGATGGGATACTCAGTTGGAGAAGTGTCACGTCATGTGCATCAGAATCAGATATAGGCTTAGAGAATTGGAAATAGAGGTTACACGAGGTCTCCACAAGGAGATGCGCAAAGATAGACCGTGCAGTAATATGGGTAGGTATGAAGATAAGGGAACCTCCCAAATTCCATGGGGTGAATGACCTAGAAACATTTTTAACACGGTAAAAAGATGAAGTGTTATAAAATCAAAGGCTCTTAGCCCTAGATATAGTACTCAAGGCGACACCTGGGAGATGGTGGGGTGTGCACAAAGAAAAAATCAAGGAATGGTACCAATGTAAGAAGTTACTGTGCATTAGGTTTGGTGCAGAAAAAGGAAGAAACCAGTGGAAGAAATATGATGGACAAGGGGCACCAAAAAAACACTTGGAGAAGTGTAGAACGTTGTGGAAAATGACACCACTTGAGGAATGGCCTCACCATTCCATACACACATTAGAGGGCATCCCAACAAACTGGTATACATACCAAGAACTACGTAGAGGAACTACAAGTTGGACAATATTATAACATAACTTTGCAGTCACTTTCTCATTTGAGCATGAGAACCCCAACATAGAAGCAACACTTAAACAAATCTGAGGGGTGATATTCATTAAGAAACCAAAAGTTGAACTCATAACAAAAGAACAACAAAAAAATAGACAGACAATGAAATAACTGTTGTCATGTTACCATGTGTAGGAAGAAGCACCAGATGAAGATGAACCGCACAATATTCAGATTGAGGAAGTTGAAGGTGAGAGGGAAGTGGAAGGTCCACCTCTGGAATCAGAAGTGATTGTTGTGCTGATCAAGGTGAATAAATTCAACATAGGGACAGTTGAGAATCCCAAAATGGCCATCATTGGAGACTATTGGGATGAGAAAACAATGGAAAGAATAACAGAGTTACTGCGCAAATACAACGACATGTTCCTAACAAAGTTCACATAAATGAAAGGCATAGCGGGAGATCTAGGAGAAATGAAAATACCACTCAGAGCTGAGGCAAGACCGATCAGACAATGACCATATAGACTAAACCCAATATATAAAAAAAAAGTCAAAGATGAGATCGATAGGATGTTGGAGGCCAGAATCATAGAACCTATAGAAGAATTAGAATGGATAAGATCGATGGTAGTGCAGGATAAAAAACAAGGGGGGATAAGAAAATGCGTTGACTTGAGAAAGTTTAATGACGCATGCCTACATGACCCATTCCCTACCCCATTCATAGATGAATTCCTAGAGAGTGTAGGAGGACAAGAAGCTTATTCATTCACCGACGAGTTCTTAGGATACCATCAGATCAAGATAGCACCAGAAGACTGATACAAGACCACTTTTCCCATGGAATGGGGATCCTAGCAGTATACAGTCATGTCGTTTGGATTGAAGAATGCACCAACAATATTTTCCAGAGTAGTCATAGCTACATTTAAAGAATTTATCCACCAGTTTCTAGAGGTATATCTGAACGATTTGACAGTCTATAGTCTGTTGAAAGACTATGTAGAGGTCTTGCGGCTGATGTTAGAAAGATGTAGACAGTGCCATATTTTGTTAAATATCAAGAAGTGCATCTTCAGAACACCTTTTGGGATATTATTGGGCCATATATTATGCAACCAAGGTTTTCTAGTAGATCCTGCCAAGATTGCAGTAATTGTTAACCTGCCACCACCAAAAACAGTCTGTCAATTGAGAGCGACATTGGGACACACAAAATACTACAGGAAATTTATAAAAGGGTATGTGCAGATCACTGCACCAATGGATAAATTACTAAGGAAAGACACAAAGTTCTAGTGCAATGAGAATTGTCAACATGGTCTGGATACTCTGAAAGAGAATATGGTAACCGCACCAATACTAGTATTCCTGGATTGAGAAAAGACATTCCAAGTACATGTAGATGCATCGTCCATAGCACTTGGAGCTATTCTGGCGTAGCCAGGAGCAGGAGAATTGAACCATCCTATAGAATTTTCTAGCAAAAAACGGTCAGAATTGGAGCAGAACTACAATACTGCAGAGAGGGAAGGCCTTGTTATGGTCTACGCGCTCCAGAAATTCAGACATTATTTATTGGGAAAACATTTCAAGATGTTCACAGACCATTTAGCGCTCAAATACCTCGTCAACAAGCCAATGTTGCGGGGGGGGATTTGTAGATGGTTATTGTTGTTTCAAGAATGTGACTTTGAAGTGATAGTCAGACCAGGAAAGTTGAACGTAGGACCTGATCATCTATTGTAGATTACTAAGGGAGAAGAACCCGTGAATCTAGAGGACAATTTTCCCGACACACAGTTATTTTCAGTCTAGATAGCTGATGAATACTTCACAGACATCATCCAGTACTTGAGTATAGGGACTGCACCACAGTAATACAACACCATGCAGAAGAAAAATCTGGTAGTCAAGGTTGCAGATTACCAGCTAATTGCAGGACACTTATACAAAATGGGTGCAGGTAGAATCTTGAGAAGATACGTGCTAGAACGCAAAAGACCAAGGATCTTAGTAGAAGCCCACGAGGGAATAGTAGGAGGATATTATGCAGGAAAATCTACCAGGCAGAAGGTATTGCACACAATATTATGGTGGTCGACTATTCACAGAGACTCAAAGGACTACTTCCATAAATGTGATGAATGCCAGAGGGTTGGTAAACCGAATAGAAGGGACGAGATGCCCCTACGACCACAGGTAACTTTGCAGGTATTTGAAAAATGGGAAATAGATTTTGTGGGACCAATTAACCCACTAGCAAAAAGGTCAGGAGTGAGGTACATTATCACTATGATGGAATACCTGACAAGATGGGTGGAAGCAACACCAATAAAAGATTGAAACGCATATACAACAACACACTTCCTGTTTGAGCAAGTGATCACTAGATTTGGTTGCCCGAGGATTTTGATGAGTGACCAAGGCACTCACTTCATTAACAATACTATTAAGGCTATGACTAAGGAATTTGAATTTCATCATCAAAAGAGTACAACATATCATCAACGAGAAAATGAAATAGTGGAAGCCTTTAACAAAATCCTTGAAAATGAAATAACAAAGATCTGCAACATAAATAGGGATGATTGGGACTTGAAGATACTAGCGGTATTGTGGGAATACAAGATCACATGCAAGAAATTGACAGGACAAACACCATTCATATTGGTGTATGGACAAGAGGTTGTGGTGCCATTAGAATTTTTAGTGCCTAGTATGCACGCAGCAACAACTACAAACATGACAGAATGAGGCACAGTACAGGATAGGCTAAATCAATTAATGATCATGGAGGAAGACAGGATTCTAGCAGGGTTCCACCAAGAAGTACAGAAAGCAAGGGACAAATATTGGCATGATAGACATATCAAGCGAAAGAATTTTAAGGAAGGATACTTAGTCTTGGTGTATGATAACAAATCCCTTCAACACCTAGGAAAACTCATAATGCATTGGCTAGTACCATACGAAGTGAAGACTGTCATAGATGGGGGAGTTGTACAATTGAAAGATTTAGGAGGAACATAACTCAGAGGGATGATCAATGGGATCTAACTGAATTTGTACAAAGACAATCGACCTTCTGGCACTTATAAAAAAATAAAAAAAACATAGAGGAGATACCACGCCGAAAAGATGAACACTTAAGAAAGGCATAGGGTGTCGAAAAGAGAATGAGCGCACACACTTGGGAATTCCACCATGGTGGAGAAAAAGGCCAATGGTCACTACAAATCAGGAAACAATGGGAAAGCGAAAACAATGAGAAAGAAGGATACAACAAATAACTACCAACGGACGACGACTATCAAAATTAAATGACAAAAATAATTGATGGGATGTTGCATTAATCGCACCAACTAGCGACGGTAAGGGAATTCAATAGCAAGTACGTAGGAAGCGTTGGTTCAATTAAAACACAAATGGGGTAACATCTCCAAGAAGATTCACAAAATTCCTATATAATCTAGTACACGGGACTGGGAAGGTGATTGTGCAATTGAGAAAATCATAATCCATAGAATATATAGAGACGAGAGCGAAGGTTGCAGAGGTTACAGAGGCCACTACATTCGGCAGACAACAACCTGAACACCATGACACCACCAAAATAGGGAGAACCAAACTAAACTGGTCGATGACCCTGAAGCAATGCCAGATCCTCACTGCAAGCATAGAGAAGATAACACCAACCACTTCATCCTCCAGAAGTCATCAATGTGGACGAAATCTCATCGCCCGATATGACACCAGGAAGCCTAATCTGGATTATTTTTGGCATGAAATGAGAGCGGAGATATAATAAAGAAATGCACAGAGATATCACAGATATTCAATAATATAACAGAAATGTATCAGAGATGCAACCATAAACATAGATATATAGTAATACATGATTTATATTAATCAAAGAAATGTACAGGGACTGTAAAATACAGAGTGAAAGACTCGCTAGAATGGTAGTAGCTTATCTCTCAGAAGAGATGTGATGGCTACTCGCATTCACAAGAAGATGATTACAATGAGGCTCTAAAGGAATTTTTACTATAAACAGGAATGCCAAAAATTCTAGACATCCAAAAACCTAACCCTAGGAGATGAAGCACCAAAAGTCATGTGGGCCCCGTTTGGGTAAGTTAGTGCATTAACTTCCCGGGGTCGTAACTTTTGCATATGATCTCCGTTTTAGGTGTATGATAGCCCGTTGGAAAGGTATCATTGAGGAGATTCATTTTTGGGCCTAAATAATGTTGTAGGCAATAATTGAGAACCTCTATTTCAAAAAACCTTCATTTGGGCCCTCAAATTGGCCCCAGAAGTTAAAAACTGCTAAAAATAGTAAACTGCCAAAATTGCCAGAAAACTATTTTGGGCCAGTCAGAAAAGGTGGGTGGCCACCGATATCCACCTGGATCAATCCTCCCTTCTTAGGAAGAAATGGTCACCATTGCATTGAGTTCCTAGGGGAGAGGGAAAAGTGTTTGCTAAATCTTCATCTTCGTGAGTTGTTTGCCTTGTTGGAGACATTGCATTGCTCAATTTTTGGAAGTCTGTCATGAACCTGTTGAGGTTGAGGTTGTTCAACAAGTTGAGATACATGAGAGGATGGTGTGCAGAAGGAATATTTGTGGTTTTCTACAGCCATGTCGACCTGCTTCTGTTGGATAGAAGGTGCTTGGGGAAAGGTTATAGTGGTTGCAGTGTCCTTTTGTTCTCCTTTTGAACAGATTGTGAAGAAGATGAATTTTGCAGTATGAGATACTACCTTGCGACACTTTTTAGGTGGAATAATAGTCAGAACTACCTCTGGTATTCTGTAGATATGACCCCCCAAAGTAACAATGACACTACGGGATCGAGACTCATAAACAACATGACATCTCCACATATATGGTTGGCCCAAGAGCACATCACAAACATCCAGTGGGGAAACATCACATAATACCTCATCCTTGAAGGGTTGGATGTCGTATGATAATCGACACTGTTGGCTAACATGGAGATATCGTCCTTGGCGAATCCACCCGATGTTGTATGGTTGCGGGTGTGGTGTTGTCGACAATCCCAACTGTTTGACGACCTCTACTGAGCTGAGGTTCTTTTGGCTTCTGCTATCAACAATAAAATGCAGCGGGGTCCCCTTCACCCACATCTGTGAATAATAAAGGCGCTCCCCCTCTTCAGGATTTGTTGGTTCTTCTGGTTGAATTTCTACGGTCGCAACAATAGCAGTAGGGTCTGCATCAATGATCTGTCATTTACCAGTATTTTCAGAATCAGATTCTGAATCAGGGTTTGTCTCCTTGTCTTTGATCTCGGCCACCAATGACTATTTTGAGCGACATTCATCGGTGTTGTGTCAGGCGATTTTGTGGAAATCGCACTATTTTTTGGTGTCCTTTGTCTTCCTGTGACCCTTCTTTTCCTGTGGCTTGGACGGGTTTTCGGGATACTGTTTGTTAGGAATGTCTTTATCAAGATTTGGTTGTTGTGGATTTGCAGACCCGAAATCTCATTTGTTCTGGTGCTTAAATTTTTTCTCGATTTTAACAGCATATCGATAAGCAGCACCGAGTGATGAGATTTCCAGAAAATCCATTTCAGTTTGGATGTATCTGTGTAGAGCCCCACAGTATTTCAGAACCAAATTTCATTCAAAGTCTTTGATACCCATCTTGGTGTGCACGGTATGGAAGGTATTGGTGAACTTTGGAGCTGCTTGGCCCCTCTCTTGCCGCAGTGTGGTCCATCGCATGTACTAATCCTCATAGTTGCCAACAGGGTAATACTGTTCCTTTACCACATCCACAAAAAAATCCCAAGTGAGCTTGGCCCCATATATTCTAGACTCCTTTGTGGAACTTTTCTCCCAGTAAGTTTCCCACCAATGTTTGACATGAGGGAGAGCTTTAAGGAGTGCGAAGTTGATCTTTTATCTGTCGGAAAAATTGTGAACAAAGAAATAACCTTCTAGCAGATTTAACCATTTGTCTAGGGATTTTGCATCTATCTGTCCTTCAAATACATGAATATCAAAATTAACTTGTACCTTGAAAGGCGAGGTGCTTCCAAAGTGGCCTCTTGATGAAGATGCTCATGTTTCTATTGGCAGGCATTGAAGGATGTGGGAAAAATTCTCCATCATTTCATCCCTCTGTCACGTGAGAACTTGCTCAAGCAATAGACTGATAAGATCGTCTACTCCGTCATTTTTCTTTTCTTCCACCATTGAGGGTTTCTTGGGTGTGTGAGAGAGATTGTCTTCAATACAGACAAGCTCGAGACCCAACTTGTTATACTCGGACCTCGTCGGGGAGATGCACTAAAAAACGATCAAGAGCAGCCTGCTCTGATACCACTAATCCGGATTATTTTTAGCACGAAATGAGAGCGGAGATATAATAAATAAATGCACAGAGATATCACAGATATTCAATAATATAATAGAAATGTATCAGAGATGCAACCATAAACACAAATATACAGTAATACATGATTTCTATTAATCAAAGAAATGTACAGCGACTGTAAAATATAGAGTGAAAGACTCGCTAGAATGGTGGCAGCTTATCTCTCAGAAGAGATGTGAAGGCTACTCACATTCGCAAGAAGATGATTACAATGAGGCTCTGAAGGCATTTTTACAATAAACACGAATTTCAAAAACCCTACACATCCAAAAACCTAACCCTAGGAGATGAAGCGCCAAAAGTCATGTGGGCCCCGTTTGGGTAAGTTAGTGCATTAACTTCCCGGGGTCGTAACTTTTGCATACGATCTCTGTTTTAGGCGTATGATAGCCCGTTGGAAAGGTATCATTGAGGAGATTAATTTTAGGGCCTTTATTATGCTATAGGATATCATTGAGAACCTCTATCTCAAAAAACCTTCATTTTGGCCCTCAAATTGGCCCAGGAACTTAAAAACTGCTAAAAATAGTAAATTGCCAAAATTGCCAAAAAATTGTTTTGGGCCAGTCGAAAAAGGTGGGTGGCCACCGATATCCACCTGAATCAAATACCCACACCTATTGAGGAAGAAAATCATTAGACAACACCAGTGGGCATGGACATGGATGTACCAGAAGGGGGATAGGGACAACAAGCTGAGGATGCAGGAAATCATTTTCACTCTGAAAACCCTGAAGAATGCCCGAGAGTTAATGGGATGGTCTCGAACCAAGAGGAAACAATTGCACTAGAAGGGTCACACACAACTGCGTCGGAACAACCATAAGAGGGCACGGTGGAATATGTCACCAGCTGACCAAATGAGTATGGAGAAGAGAGAACGATGGAGGTTGGAACCTCGAGTCAACCACCACAATGGAAGGGAAAGAAGGTGGTACCAAGTTCACCGCACATGCAGGCCTCCATAGCCATTATATTTCCATGCATTCTGTAAGGGGTACGTATAGTAGGAAATATGTTAGGCCATGTGGAGAAATTGAGGTACTCAAACCATGATGTAATGGACACGGACAAGTTCCTAGAGTTCTCCAAGAAGGTTTACCTATAGACTTTGGGTATGGGACCCTTTGGAGAACCAATTAATCAACCAGTCCAGTGGGCATCTAGACTGGCCAAAAATGGGATTCTAGGCCTATTGGACATCCCACACTTTGGGAGGGGATAATATGCAAACAACTGCGTTAAGCAACTAATCGCAGTCACCCATGGAGGATACCTGTGGTTGGAACAACTCGTCTCAATAGAGGTAGATATTATTGCATACATCATAGTTATTCCATCACGAGGGGAGGACCCCGCACAGTTCCTTGAGGAAAAAACAAAGGATAAGGCACTTGCCGAGGAAATGAAGAAGAAATATGGTACCGAAAGGGGGTCACGCAGAATCATAATCAAGCGTATTAGTGACTTCGTGACAAGAATGGCCACAAAAATTATGGCATGCAAATTGCTCAGATAATGCCGCAAGGAGGAAGTCCCGGTTGGGGTTGTTGTAGTTGCAACACAATGTGCAGAGGGAACCACACTCAGTTGGGCCCCGTATTTGTTGAATCTATTCTTGGATGACTGCAAGGACATGTAGGATTTGGGGATAGAATTTCACTATTCATGGCTACTCATCTTGATAGCCTTGATCGGATGGAAGGAGTTGGAGTATTCATTCTTTGACACTAAAACCAATCCTTTCTACACAATGAGATACCTATCACTAGGGTCTGCTTTGGACCCCAAGAATCGAAAGGCGAATGCAACCATATTTGAAGGATATCACAACTACCTACAAGAGAGCATCACCAACACTTAGAGGGTGACACCGGAAGCAATCACACAGTATCAGGGTATAGAAAACTTCAAAGAAACTAGATATGCAATGTGGATACATGCACGGAAGGATCCCAACAATCGATGGCTACAACTGCACTATTTCATCAAGGAGGCGAACATAGAGATGGCCATTAATAATTGCGATGATAACTGGATGATTCCAATACTCAATCGAGAAATGCCCATAGAAATGGAAGAGGAGGAGGTAGGACAGGGACAGACACCTGCCGAAGAGATAACAGTTCCCAAAAATCCAAGGACAGGTCATAACAAGGTGCAATATAAAAAAGGGGGGGCGTCCAAGAAAGGCACACATGCGGGGAAGAAGAACAACACACATGTGCCACAAGTACAAGAGAAATAGATTGATACAACATATGGAACCACATCAAGTGCTACTTAGCGAGAGAAAGGCTAGACTAAGAGGCCATTCATCCAAATGGGGGGTGTGCTCAAGAAGGAGAAGGCATGTAGAATGCCCCCGGAGTACATGATCACTGAGGACGATGCAGACATGGTGGCCCAAATGGTCCAGAATCGCACAGTCGAGGATTTCAACAATGATCAGTGCCAAAGGGAAAGGATTGAGGAAGAGTTGGCATACATGTGACATCTCCTCCAACATCTCAGAGAAGCACAGGTAGTCGACAGAAGCATAGGAACAGTCCCATCAGCATCACAGATAGGAGGCGAGGTTGTATCAAGCGAGCAGGACAGGATCTAGACGACAGCACAACCAAGCTCGACATTTTATGTCACTCCCAACATGTTGCACATGGATAAAATCGTGGGGTAGACACCCCTAAAGGACTTGGCCCAAATACAATTGGTATTGATGCGGATACCAACCAAGGCCTTGTATAAACTATAAGTCAACATCACACAAGAGGTACAGTCACACGCATGCATAGATGCAGCAGAATTGTAGCAGATAAGGGACAATCAGGACGAATTGGAATTGGTACTTGAGTAGGCTAAGCTTGAGACCAAAGATGAATAATACCATGTGGATAGGCTAGAGAAGGAATTGTCCATATCCTATGATAAAATCCCAAAGAGCGCGTAGATGACCAAACTCACGGTGACACAAAAGATTGATCAAATTGTGCAGACAATCGATCAATACAGACATGAGATCGAGCACCTCTGGGAGAAGATCATACCTACCACTCCACCATAGGTGAAGGATAACAAGAAGCAGGAGGAAACAACACATATAAAGGATATAGAGAAACAAGTTCACGCGACGACCGACTTGTTTGAGAAGGCAGCGCAACTTTGGACGAAGCTAGAAGAGGACCAACAGGTCCAACAATGGGACCAGGAAGAAGAAAGGATAAGCACAACTTTCCATAACCTCAAGAAAAAGAAGAAGATAATGTCGATCACAGAGCGCATCAAAGGAGTGCAGGATATGAAGAAACTGTAGGCAGAACTCATAGTTGCACATACACAGAAAAAGGAGCGTAGGGCTCAAATGGAACCGCTCCAAGAGCGGGAAGCAGAGGTCATTGCACAGGAAGAAGAAGCAAATAATAACATGGCACAAAATCAGGCAGCATGCGCAGGGATGGTCAGTGACGAGATTGTAGTGCAGGTATTGGATGCACTCAAGGAGAAGACCACATCGTCCCAAACGCAAGAAACGGATCTCATGAAGAAGTTCCAGGCAATCGCAAGAGAGATCGATGAAGCACACCAGGTTTAGGTGGCTCAGGATGGGCCACATGTCAGTGTTGGGGGCCTGTTGGATGTAGGTTGAATCAGGAAGAAGCTCTATTTTTGGAAGAGAAGCATGCAAGAGGAAAGAGACAACTATAAGGAAAATAAGCAAGTGTACATGCATGGAAAACCTAACGATGTTGGGGTTAGGGTTTTTGTAATACATTGTAATGGCTAGTGGGAAAAAGATATAAATAAGTGGTACTTAGGATAAATATGGGGAGAGAGAGAGAGAGAGAAATAGAAGGAGAGATACATAGAGATATACAGACACACGCAAAGACAACTGGGGGCACAGAGAGGAAGAGAAATGTAAGGATTGTATGAGTCACTAAGCTGGTGAGCTAGAGAAGGCATGAGTGACTCGATCCCGAGGGTTAGGTCATAGGCTGAGGAGCCTGGTGTGATCTAGTCAGCCTCGTAGGGATCGAGGAGCTTGTGGGGGGGAAGAAGAAATAATATTGTAACCATGCATGGCATGGATATTTTCGAACTATAATAAAATCCCGAGAGCCAGATGTTTGTGGACATAGCCCAGGAGGGGGTGAACCACGATAAAATTGTGTTATGTGACTGATTGAATGTATCTCTGTGTCTGATTAGTTGATGAATGTTGAATGAATGAGTAGTTAAGTAGATCTGGTATTTTACATGCATGCATAGAATGAATATTATAACTAGATGTTAAATGGACTGAATAAAGTTTATTGCGTACAAACATAGATCTCGCTCAATCCTAGGTTGCAAACACATGAGTATTAAAACTACCCATAGAGATATCTCGGGTGAGACTACGCAGTGCACTCCATGTACCGCGTTTCCTTCTGGGTTACCACAGGGGTCAATAGTCTTTAATGGATTTTTTTGGGAAGCTTCTTAGTTATGAACCGGGGTCAATCTATAATGGTCAAGGAGAATCAGAATCAGAATCCCTTAAGACCAATAAGAGTAGACAGATAAAAGGGAAAGAAACCAACATGGATGAATTCAACCTAATCGAATATTATGATTCAGACTTTGACAAAGATACGAAAAATGGAGTATCAACTTCAGGCTATCTCATGAGTCTTGGATCAGTAGTTGTCTCCTAGAGATCGCACAAACAATAATTTCCAGTAGATTCCACAACAAAGGTAGAATATGTGGCAGCTACGGAAGAGACAAAGGAGATTCTGTGTCTTAGGAAAATACTTGAAGATTTGCAGAAGAAACAAGTGAATTATACTCCTCTTCTAGTTGAAAATACTTCTATAATCAAGTTGGCCATGAATCTCAGATTCCATGATCAAACTAAGCACATCAACACAAAGTATCATCTGATTCGATATCATGTAGAGGCCAAGACTATTCACTTGAGACATTGTTTCACAAATGAGAAAATTGCAGATATCTTCACCGAAGCGCTTAGAAAAGAAAAAATTGAGAAGTTCATAATGATGATTGGACTCACACACACCCTTCAGATTAAGGGGGGGATTATTGGACATGTAATCCTTTGGATTGCATTACTTGTAACATAAGATGTAAATATGAAGAGTCGTAGGTGATAGAAAGGGTCACCTGTTGGGGAAGACCAACAATCATCTATTTGTGTATATATGCACCTATCGTGATAATGAAAATCACATCAAATGTGGAATCACTTTTCTTCCCACTCCTAGCCTGACAATAATGTGTAACTATACTTCATTTCATGTGTGTGTGTGGATATATGGATTTTCTAGCACTCGGATATTTTGTATGAGTATATTTATTTTCATCCTTTGATATCTTCTTTATTCGGTGGATTCCAACACTTCTTGTTCACACTAAATTAACATAGTATATTTTTCAAATTGTTTAGTTATTTAACACACACCTTAAAGATAAAAGAGAGAAAAAAATTGTTGTAAAATTCTATTGTAATAAATTTATTTTAGATCTGTTATATCGCTCAAAAATTGTACCCTAAGAATTGCACTTTGTTAGAATTGAAGTACACTTGTATGCTATTTATTCTCTTAGGTTTTCAGGTGATTTGGATTGAATTACAATGAAGTGTTTGTTGTTGTAATTGAATACTTTAGATTAGCCCTAATGCTGAAATTTCACAGGGACTAGATCTAGGAAACCTCAAGTAAATGGGGTGAAATTTCATATTTGCATTAATTTCCCAAGATTAGAAATTTCTACATGGTATCAAAGTTGATTCACTGGGATTTCTCTTTTCATGATGAGGAAGTTGGATATTTCATTTTTATTGTACCTAGAAGTGGTGCTTGTTGATTGGGTGTGAAATCCCCTAGGATGTTTGGGAGAAGCATTGAATCCCTTGAAGGGATAATCCACTTTATTTATTCGTGATCATTTCTTTTAGGTTTTCTTCATATTTAGATGATGTATACTCTCGACCTTACAGAGTGTGGAAAGTTGGATGGGCATTTACATCCTCTAACAACCTCTAAAAGGATCTCATAATACCTATCACATATCCCATTTCAACCTGCTCCTACTCAATGGTTTTCTCTTCTCCCTATGGATTTGATCCCTCTAGTGTGGATGCACTCAGAGGAAGGGTACCTCTTCCTCCCGCACCCCGACGTATTCTCATCCTTCGTCCTCTAATCGTAATACCTGCATGAAAGAATTTCAAATTGTATTAGTGATACATATTTAACTATTAATATAAAATAGTGGAAGACGTAATGGGTCTAGTTTCACATAGTTGAACCTGCTCTGATACCATATGCAATGACCCTCTCGAGATATTAAAGAACAGTTAAACCATTACAATGTTATAAACATTAATTGTGATAACATAAGGTAAGGAAAAAATAATAATTAAACCAATTTTCAAATAAACAAATATTTAATTGAAAACATCAAGTAACTTACAATTACAATAGACATTATGAAGTAACTTACAATTACAATAGACATTATGAAGTGTAATAATCTACTAGATCATTCAAGAACGGACGAATAGTTACCGTATTATAAATCTTTGTTAAGATGACACAAAAAGGGATATTTTTGTTTCAAAGGCATTTAATTATCATCCATATTTAAATGTGATTATTGTTAAGTTTTTACAAAGAGTGCGAAAAGATCCAAACATGCACAATTTATTATCAGTCACTAATGTTTTCTAAACGCAAAACAAATCTAAAAGTAATCTAACTACTAAGGAATTAAGACTATAATTGTCATGAACAAGGTTTGTGCATAATACAGTTACAATTATCGAAAGTTCTAATTTGTTCCATCTAATTTAGGAATGACATTTTAAAGTGCAAAAAAGTTGTAAAGTAATGTTGGAAACGGTGACAACAACTCACCCGTGGATAGGATTCTAGATCCTATAAACTAGGATTGGTTGTAACTAAGGCAACCAAGTTAGAATACGGGTGAGATCAAATCAGGATTGGTTGTAACCAATGCACCTAAGTTAAACTATGGATGAGATTACATTTATTA
>JZKD02S0230015.1:161314-182382 GCA_000966675.3 Picea glauca
ATATATATATCCATTACAAAAATATCGAACAATATTCAATAATAATTGTTTAGTATATAAATACAAATAATCTAAGTATCAACAACACTAGCGACAATAATTAGATATTGTAATCAGATCTTGACAGAGTATGAGGTCGAACTTCAACTTGGAGAATTGCGCAACATACTTTCCTTCGCCCGCCAATCAAACAACTTCACCGGTACCTCCCAACCAATGCTAGGGGTACTCTTCTTCCCCTTTATCCCCCCAAGCTGCAAAGGGGCCACACATAGAAATAATATCTCAATAGCACAAGCTTTCCCTCGCAAGCAAAGGATCCCACCTCTTTCACAAGATTGAACCCAACTCACACAAGTAAACTCAATCAATCAAAATTTCACCAACATTTCATTCATCTAGCAATAGGGCAAATTATCTCTTCCTAACCATTTCTTTTATATGAAATGTTGCAATGACACATGTCCTCTCATGCACAATTAAAAAAATTAAATAATTAAAATAAGGATTATTCACCCACAACACGTCACACTCTCCCCAAGTTGCACATGTTAAATCTCTTTTTAATTTATTTAATTATTCATTTTCCCTCACACTCCCCAATTTGTTCCTATTTTTCCTCCTATTTGTCTCTTAGTTCCCTAATCCCTCCTTTATTGTGTCCCCTAACTAGAATTTAATTTGAGTTTGAATAAGAATATTCTCTTAGTTAGGATTTAGTGGTTTATTGACTTAGGATACTAACTCTATGTTAACACCCCATTCTCTCATGAAATGATTTCTTTTTAATTAAAAAATTCTTTTTTTGTTTGCATGCACACATGTGCACAAACCCAACTTTTTCTACTTGTTCTCCTTTTACTAAATTTATGAAGTCTAAAATTCCCTTAACCCTTTTAATGTTTTATTTAGCCAAACCTCTTAGACTTAGAATCTTTTTTAGTTTTCTAGTTTATAATTTAATAATTAATTGTATGTTGTTTTCTAACAAAGTCCAAGAATTCATTTAAATTTTCTAGGCCATTTAGATTTTTGTTGACTCGCAATTTTTGTTTATGCAACCTGCCCTTCAAGATGTACTTCTGTTCTCCAACAGTGCCACTCGCCATTGACTAGTTTGGAAGTTTTTCATACACTTGGAGTCAACACTCCATTGGTCGACCTTGTGTGAGACTAAGGGATTGCTGAGGAATAAGGTATATGCCTTATTGTGCACCCCTTAGTAATCCTCGTGAGTGAATCTCTCAATCTTCCCTCACAACATCATGTACCTCTCAGAACTAGGTAATTTTTCACCCTCAGTTCAGGTCACGGTGGGGGTGATAGTAGGTTGTGATAGGGACACTTCCACACCTCTCCCTCATCCGTCTGGTATCTGTGTATGACCCCTTTAATCCATATGTGAGTTGCATTAGCAAGCATCACCATGCCTACATCCACTTTCAAAGATAATGTCAATAATCCATATATATGAAATCCATACTAAATCATCATCAAATATATATGCGTATAAATCAAGTACTCAAACCAAAATAAAAGTTCACTCCTTGACTCAATCCAGAGTCCAAGGAAGTTTGTCGATTTCATCATCATCCTCATCATGTCACATTTCCTGCACACTCGGGAAACCTCATCATAACACATGTCAATACTATACATCAAATAAGTAACATATAAATCCTAATTCTCAACACATCTTAGCTCATAAACCAAGCATAATCATAATGTACCATGTTTTAACCGGACCACTTGCTCGTAATTGTCATCAAAGAATAAGTTAGTATATATAAATGTGATCAGTGGAACTGGATGTTACATACACCCCTTTTGTTTTAAACTTCATCCTGAAGTTTGTACAATCTATCAATGGAAACAATAAAAGTAGTTGATACTAGTCTATATATCAAACTATCAGAATAAATAAGGAAATTTTTGACACATCTCATATGCGTCCTCCCATGTAGCAGAGTGTGGACTATAACTATCCCACTCGACCTTGAACTGATTGAATTTTCAACGTCATATTTGGCGAATGCGATGGTAGAAGATGCATATTGGCTCCGCTATGAGACCACCCTCATCTGATACCTGCAAAGAACTCATGTCAATAACAAGTGATGGATCTGAAATATAACGATGTAAAAATGAAACATGAAATACATCGTGCATATGGCTCAAAGAATCAGGTAAGGCTAGTCGGTAAGCCACATGGCCTTTCTTTTCCACAACTTCGAAGGGACCCACAAACCTTATAGAGATTTTAACACCCCTCCCAAACTTAATCAAACTCTTATGCGGCTTCACCCACAAGAAAAATTTATTGCCAACCTCATAACTATGGTCAATACGATGCACATTGACATAACTCTTTTGTCGATCTTGCACTTCTTTAATCCTTTTCCTTATGGTTTCCATCTAATATTCCATTTCTTGAATCACTTCTTGTCCCACCAGGACCCTATCCTCTAGTCGATCCCAAATCAAAGGTGTCCTACACGGTCATCCATAGAGAAACTCAAAAGGTGCAATCCTTATCATACTCTGATAATTGTTGTTGTACGCAAATTCTACCAATGGTAAAAATTCCTCCCAACATTTATGTTGATCCATCACATACATTCGAAACATATCCTCTAAAATTTGATCTGTTCTTTCTGTTTGACCATCTATTTCGGGGTGATATGTTGTACTAAAATTCAATTGTGTTCCCAAAGATTTTTGGAAACTAGTCCAAAATCATCTGGTGAATACCAATCCTCGATTGGATATTATCTTCCTTGGTACACCATGCAATCTCACAATATCATTAACAGAAATTTTAGCTATGTCAAGTTCTTGATACATTGTACAAAATGGAATAAATTTTTCACTCTTCATCAAAGTGTCGACGAATACAAAAATAAAATCATGTCTCCTTGTTGTTAGTGGAAATCCAACAATAAAATCCATCAAAATGACTTCCCATTTCGATTTAGGAAGCATATGTGGTTGTAATAATCCCAATGGATTCCTATGTTCATCCTTCACTTGCTGACATTCAGGACATCTCACCACATAATTAACTATATCAACCTTCATTCCCTTCCAAAATAATAAAGGTTTAAGGTATGCCTTCATCTTTGTGACTCCGGGATGAGCCATATATACTGCTCGATGAGCTTCGTTCAAAATTAAATTTCTTAATTCGTCATTTGGTGGTACATAAATTATTCCATTATATATTATTATTTCGTCGTTGTCCAATGAGTAACCTTCATACTTCGGTACCATCATGGTATTTTTTTCCGATATTGTCCTTAACTTCCTTGTACCAATCATCGTCAATATGCAATACTAAAATATTTTCTCGAATATTCGTCTTAAGGGGTATTACTAAAAAAATGCATGGCCTCCGACTCAATGCATCTGCCACTCTATTAAATATTCCTTTGATATACGTGATCTCAAAATCGTATTCACTTAAAATTTACAACCAACGCCTTTGTCACACGTTCAAGTCGCTCTGAGTAAAAATGTGTTGCAATCCACAATGATCAGTTTTTAACTTCAATTTTCGTCCAATAAGGTAATGTCTCTAGACTCTCAAGGCATAAACAATCACTAGCAATTACAAGTTGTGTGTAGCATAATTCTCTTCATGCTTTCTTAGTTTCCTTGAAATATACGTGATAACCCAACCTTCCTGCATTAGTACTCCACCCAGTCCTTCCTTGGATGTGTCAATGCATACCAAGAATTCCTTATCCATACCTGGAACCTTCAGTATTGGTGTTGTCATTAATAATTCTTTAAGCTTCTAAAATGCTTCTGCGCATTTCTCAGACCATACAAATTTCTTTTTCTTCTTCTTCAATTTTGTAATTTGATTTTCTATCTTTGAAAATCCTTCGACAAAGCGTCAATAGTAACCTACTAATCCCATAAAACTACGTACTTATTGTGTTAAAATATGATGGATGTGCTCGTTTTACCATAGACAATACCACTACTGTCACCCAACCATAGGCCGAAGCCACCCTCTGGGCACCTTAACCTTGACAGAGAATCACTCTGGAAGCAAACCCTAGGCTAGATAGCCAAACAAAGGGTAGCGCACCTTTCTCCAAGGATAGTGTACCAAACAAGAGATGATAAGATAGACCAAACCATAACCAAGAGATAGTCCAAGCCACAACATAATCTGCTAGCTACAGCAGCTTCAACGACAGCTCTCCTCCAAACTTGCGCACAAACTGGCTAACTACAGTGCGCACAAGTGAGCTCTGCACTTCTGAGAATGCCTGCCAGAATGAAGACTGGCCTCATGTATTTATACTAATTCTGGCTAACTTCCTGGGCCGAATTCTAATTCTGGGTGCCTATTTACTTAGTATATAATATTTCTTCTGGCCAACTTCTTCTCTTAGAGGCTAATAACCTAATACAGATTATCCTCTTGAGCCGAATTGTCTTCTAGGGTTATTATCCAACTCATTAGGGTTTCTTCTTGCTTCCCAAATTATTTTATTCTCATTAGGTTTACACGTGGAGATAAATACCTCCTACATATACCATAATATCAACACTCCCTACTAGCTAGGGAGGTATTATAGGTAATGGTCTTGAGAAAAAACATACCATTCACCCGGTAGCATCAACATAGTTGTATAGACTATATCATGACTAGATCATGAGTACCATCATCACCATCAGTGTCATCAGTTGCATCATCTCTCGAAACCATACTGCATTTGAGTAATTAGACATGATGTTGGATAAGTCACTCACTCCACAGAGTGACACAAGAGCCATTCTTCTAATCCAAACATATGTCCTAGAATAATAAATGTCCTGAACCATTTTCTGTCTGGGAAATCTCTGTCCATTGATCATCCATCTAGTTGATAATCATTTCCAACATTGTTGATAGTCTTCAAGGCATTCAGAACAATATCATTCAATAAAACACAAGTGTATCTATCCATAGTAGTACACAACTACAATCCAGTGCTACAGTACCACACCAAGTAGCACACAGGTACTTGATCAGTGACATATAGTCACAAACAGTGGAACACATCCACCACAGTAGTATACATCTACTGTCTAGAGACATACAGTCTTCATAACAATCATATGATATCAACCTGCACAGAAACAATGTTATGATATAAATTGAAACATCTGGTCCATTCTTCCACTTACATCTGTGATATCTGGAAGAGCATCTTCCCTCAGAATGTCAAACATCAATGATGATCTATCTGGACTATTCTTCTCAAGAAAGGAAAACTAATTGTCCCGATTTCTGAGCCTAGACCATTCCTAGCCCTAGGCCATTTCTCTGGCACTAAATAAAGTGCAACCTAGAGAGAATGAGTCTGCCCTGAGGAATGCTTGTCCTTGATTGTTGAACCTGGACCATTCCCCACCCTGGGCCATTCCTCTGGCACTAAACAAAGTGCAACCTGGAAAGAATGAATTTTCCCTAAGGAATGATTGTCTGGACCATTTCCTAAGGAAATGATTTTCCTGCACCAACCTCCAAAACAGACCATTCTTCGAAACTTCTCACAACTTGTGAGCTTCGAAAGAATGACTATCCAAAGAGGCGAGCCAGTCTTCTTGAGTAACCCTCAAGAAGAGAGACTGCCCTAGACCATTCCCCATGTTAACCACAATGGGAAATCAATGTTTGTGTTACATCAACAATCCATCGAACCATTTTCATTATGAAAATGACCGTTCGATCTGGAACATTTTCCGAATTGGAAAATGCCTGTCCATCAGAAATCTCAAACCACTTTCCAAACTAGAAAGGAACTTCTCATCCTGGACCATTTTTTGAACTGAAAAATGATTGTCCATAAATCAATAACACATCAGTTCTCCCTCCCAACCTGGGGGTCATCTCTTCCTTTTTCAATAAGGAATTCATCTCCACGAGCTCCAGCTTGAGTACGCAAACTCTTTCATCTTGGATAGAAGCTTTACCAAAATGTTTCCTTATCTTCTCATATGTGGAGATATGCATTGGAGAACCACTTTCTCCTTTCTGGACTTCATCATAGAGAATGTAATGTTTGATCTCAAATATACTCCGGTTTTTCTAGAACACTGGTTTTCTCTAAAGGATTCATATAGATTTGATCAATATAGTGTGTCATTATTGGATTCATATTTTGTTCCCCATTAGCTCATAACATCGTGGAAAGGCTCAAACTGGAACATATCCATGTGGCACTTCTTCTGTCATCATGAGATATTTGTCATGGATTGGCAATCCATCATCCTAATCTTCTGAGTAATCATTCTAATACAATATCTCTGTTATAGAAAGTCTTCACCACGCTTCTGTTGTGCATTGGAGGTTCTCCACCAAGTTGTCTTCTTCCATATGCATACAAGGGTCTCTTTATGGTATACCTCAAAGCATTGAGGTTTCTCTCCATACGCTCTTTGTTCAATTATTCTAGAGAACAGTCTTTTCATTCATCTAATGTCAATTCCAAAATATGGATATTGTGGACGATATAATGTCTCATGTAGAGATATATCTGGTTTACTGGAACAAGTAATCATCATAGTCTTCTCCCTCCATCTAGGATAACCTCTAGTTCTGGATCTCACAATGCTTACATTCATAAGTCTTTCATACATTGTTCTTCATCAAAACTTTCAGTACCTCTTCTTGATTTCTTTTAGTGAGTTCATATCAGGTTGGTAATCTTGTGATTCTCGATACAATGAATGGTTGTTCTGGCTTTTATTTCTTTCTTGGAATCTTCATGTTCTTCCTCATGTTTCTCTTTAGATCTTGGGTCCGTGGAGTTTTCTATAGATTCCATTCTCTGAATATTCCAACTTCTTCCTTTCAAAGTAGGATCATGGATGTGGATGTATATCAAGGGATACTTTAAGGCTTGTTTTCGAGGAAGGCTTATTCTAAGGTCAAACTGAACATGTACTATTTTTCATGGCTGCTACAATGGATATATGTTATCATCTTCAATGGACCATAGGGTTATCTCCCTCCTAATCCTTTCTTCATGTATGAATGAATGCTCTTATTTTGGTAATAAATAATTGGATCCCTCCATCTAGGAGAGTCCACTCTTTTGTCTGCATCCTTATTGCCTTCTGCAAGGTGTTATAGATCTTTTTCCAATTTCCTCTTGATTGTTGACTTCTTTCTGTCTATACTTCTTCTAGGTTTCTTTATGATTTCGGCTTATCTTACAACCTGTCTGATAGTCATAGTGATAACATTCCTTATCTTGTTTTTCTTCCATAAGTATAGTTTCTCTTTGAACATATTATCTTTTAAGAAATAGATATGCAAGATATATACCGAAAAACAAGGTATATACAAGAACTATGAAGAGTATTGTTACCTTGTCTTAGAAGAAGAAGTTTGTTTTGTCCTGCTTGGATTTCTTTGAGGGTTCCATTTCTTCTGCAATTGATTCTTCGTGTGTTTCCTTCATTTTATTTAACTCGGGACAATGATTCTTTTAGTGACCATACTTTTGACAATTGAAGCATTGTATCCTTGACATATCTTTCTCTTGATTTGTTTTCTTCCTGGAGCCAAACTTCCTTTTGTTCCTGAAATTCTTGAACCTTGTTGTGAAGGCTTGATCATCGTACTTCTTTTGGGGTTTTTGTTTTGTGTTGATCCTTGATTCTTCTTGAGCACAACAAGTCCAAAGTTCTTCAAATGTAGGATACTCCTTCCTTGTGTTCATTCTTGTGGAAAATGCATCCCACGTCTTGGGAAGACCATTGAGTACTATGTTTACCAATTCCTTCTCTAAAATGATCTCTTCAATAGCTTGTAGTTGATCTCTTAGCTGTGATATGTTCACAAAGAATGATGTTATTCTTTCATCATCATTCATCTTCATGTCACAGAGCTCATTCTTCAGACTCATTATTTGTCCAATGTTTTTTACTGAGAAGAGGTGTGTTAGGGCATCGTACATCTTCTTTGATGAGTCAATATGGGAGATGTAGGGTATCAAGTGGTCTTTCATAGAGTCCACTATGATACTCATGGAATTGATATCGTCATCTTTGAACTTCTCCATAACTACAATGTTATGTGGTTCCTTCTCTTTTCCTTCTTCAAACTCAGGTTCCACGATCTTTCCTTTCATGATATCCAACACTTTATTCTTGGAAAGGATGAGTTCAATCCTTGTCTTCCACACTCTAAAGTTAGAAGCTCCATCTAACTTGTTTTCTGAATTCATAAAATAAGTCATGGCTGCTTTGACTTGGTCAACCCTATATTTGACCAAAAACTCAAACTTGATGTTTTGGCTTGATGAGAGTACCAGGAGATGCGCTAGGCTAGGGATCACTATTCTATATTGAAATTAGGTCAATCCCCTGACTTAAGGTGCCTCAGCGAGAGAGTTAGGGTTTCTACAACTGCACCTGCTAGTAACCCTAGTGGTAGTGCTTTGGTGACTGCTCCTACTAGAAACTCTAGCGACAGTTCTTCAACGAGCTTAATATCCTTATGGCTATGCTCACTTCCAGTGGTTAGAATGAATGAAGGAAGTGGTGGGCCCATAACCTGTTAGAATATGATGGATGTGCTCGTTTTACCATAGAAAATATCACTATTGTCACCCAACCATAGGCCAAAGCCACCCTCTTAGCACCTTAACCTTGATAGAGAATCACTCTGGAAGAAATCCCTATGCTAGATAGCCAAACAAAGGGTAGCGCACCTTTCTCCAAGGATAGTGCACCAAACAAGAGCTAATCAGATAGTCCAAACCATAACCAAGAGATAGTCCAAGACACAACGTAATCTGCTAGCTGCAGCAACTGCAACAGAAGCTCTCCTCCATACTTGCACACAAACTGGCTAACTGCAGTGCACACAAGTGAGCTTTGTATTTCTGAGAATGCCTTCCAGAATGAAGACTGGCCTCCTATATTTATACTAATTTTGGCTAACTGCCTGGGCTGACTTCTCATTCTGGGTGCCTATTTATTTAGTATATAATATTTCTTATGGTCGAATTATTCTCTTGGAGGCTAATAACCTAATACATATTATCCTCTTGAGCCAACTTGTCTTCTAGGGTTATTAGCCAACTCATTAGGGTTTCTTCTTGCTTCCCGGAATATTCTATTCTCGTTAGGTTTACACGTGGAGGTAAATACCTCCCGCAGCTACCATAATACCAACATATTGCACGTTCGTCGATGCTAGCCATTCCATAATAGCATAAAAGTTTGTTGGATCTATGGCAATACCTTCTCGAGAGATAATATGTCCCAAATAATGAATCTTTGTCTGATAAAACAAACATTTCGACAACTTCCCATGGAACTTTTTTTCTCTTAAACACTGCAACACTAATCTCAAGTGTTCATCGTGCTCCTCTCTCGTCCGAGAGTAAATCAATATATCATCAATAAATACCTATGCAAACTTATCCAAGTACTCACTGAATACCCCATCCATCAAACTCATGAATACACATGTGGAATTCATCAATCCAAATGACAATACAATACATTCATAATGTATGAATCTTGTCTTAAATGTTGATTTAGGAATATCTTCCTCTATAATTCGCAACTGATGATATCCCGATCTCAAATAAATCTTTGAAAATGATTTCGCTCCCTTCATTTGATCAAATAAATCATCAATTATCGGTAATGGATACTAATTCTTGATCATGGATTTATTTAATTGATGACAGTCAATGCAAAGCCTCCACGATGAGTCCTTCTTTCTTACAAAAATAATTGGCACACCCCATGGTGATACGCTTGGACATATAAGTCCCAAATCCAATAAATACTTCAATTGCATCTTTATCTCTTACAATTCTGGTGTTGACATCCAATAAGGCGTTCTTTCAATTGGTTTTGTTCCAGGTTTAAGATCTATGGTAAACTCCAATTCTCTTTCCAACGAAAAACCTGGTAGTTCCTCAGGAAATACATCGGCAAACTCTGATACTACTTGAAGTTTTTATAATCCTTTTGTATCCCCCTTTTTGTTAAGCTCTAAGATGACATATAACTTACATCCTTTGTGCATACTTATCTGTAATTGTAGGGAAGAAATAAATCTCAATGGAACTCCTTGATTTCTTCCCAAGATTACTCTACTCTATCCCAAATCATCAATCAAATTTAATCGTTTTGTCTTACAACTAAGTATCACATCATGTGATTCTAACCTATCAATTCCAATCAAAATATCCTAAGATCCCAATATTATGACATACATGTTTACACTTGTGATGAAATCACCCAAGTTAATGTTACAATTCTTAAATTTTCCTCCAACCTTTTGCTTGGCACTCGATGCCATTTCCACATATCTAAACTCATCTTGTTCGACAACCTTCACCTTAATTCTTTTAAGAGAAACACTATATATAAAACTCTCAGTATCTCCTCGATCTATTAAAACACTAAACTGCTAATCAACTATCATACCTGAAATCTCGAGCACTATAGATTGATGCTCGGCCTGGCGGTTATTCACCGTTGCATGAATCATATGGGCCTTGCCCAAATCTCTCACTGTCATCTATCCTGCTGATCCGATAAATATTTCCTTCTCAATAGAAAAATCCCTATGGTAGTGTGGCTCTCCACAAGTCCAACATCTGTTCTTAGGTCCAGTGCTCCTAGTCCCAGAGGAAGAATCTGATGTTCTAGGGCTATGCGGCCCTTATCTGTTATGCGAAAAATATCTAGATTGTTTTTGTTGTTGAGGATGATGTTGCTACTGCTACAGTGGTGATCGATACAAAGTCCTATGAATGGTAGTTTGTCTACATGGCATATAAAATACAGGTCCTATGGATGTATCACGGTGCCCATAAGTCTTCCTAACATGTTTCTCCTGCTGCAATGCTCTATGTGATGTTTGTTCGGTTTGTTGGAAACGAGTCCTACCTTGACCCCCATTGTTCATCTCTTCTTCAGTGATGAAGGCTTTATGCACTGCCTCGTGCAAAGTTTGAGGCATCAAGATCCTCACCTTAACACGGATGTTGAAGTTGAGACCAAACACAAACTTGTTAACCTTCAATTTCTAAGTGTTCATATGCGGAGTGTATCTGAGAAACTCCATGAACGTGGCCTCATACTCCAGTACTATATGACTACCCTGTCATAAATCATTGAACTCATTAAGATGGCTCAATAAATTCATCATAAATATATCTCTCTCGGAATCGTTCCTCGAAAAATTCCCATGACATGTCTTCAACGACATGTTCAGTTGTGGTAAGAGTGTCTTTCACCAAAAAAGCGCACTCCATTTCAGTTGAAAAACTACCATGCGGACCTTCATGTTGGAGGTATAATCGCGCAGTGCAAAGCACATCACCATATTCTCCAACCATGCCTCGGCAGCTAAACCATCCATGGCACCCTAGAACTCGAGAAATTTCACCTTTTTGATTTCTCTGTGAACACTACTACCAACTACAGGAGGGCGCTGCGAACTCTCATTGGGTATAGATCCCTGCCCTCATCCGGATCAAGGAAATTTATCAACGCCTCTGACATCCTCTGAAAGGATCTCATCATACCTACCACATCTCCCACTGCAACTTTCTCTTGCTCAGTGGTTTGCTCTTCTCCCTGTGGAGTTGATCTCTCTAGTGTGGATGCACTCGGAGGAAGTGTACCTCTTCCTCCCACACCTTGATGTATGCTCATCATCTATCCTCTAACCATGATACCTGCATGGAACAATTTCAAATTATATTAACAATACATATTTAACTATTAATATAAAATAGTAGAAGGCATTATGGGTCTAGTGCCACAGAGTTGAACCTGATTTGATACCATATAGAATGACACTCTTGATATATTAAATTACAATTGAACCATTACAATGTTATTAACATTAATTGTAATAACAGAGGGTAAGGAATTTTTTTTTAAAGCAATTTTCAAATAGACAAATATTTAATTGACAACATCAAGTAACTTACAATAGACATTATGAAGTGTAAGAATCTACTAGATCATTCAAGAACGAACCAATAGTTACCATATTATAAATCTTCGTTAAGATGACATAAAAAGGTTATTTTTAGTTTGAAAGAATTTAATTATCATCCATATTTTAATTTGACTATTGTTAAGTTTTTACAAAGAGTGCGCAAAGATACTTGCGCAACTTATTATTAGTCACTAGTGTTTTCTAAATGCAACACAAAATTTAAAAGTAATCTAACTAGTAACAAGAATTAAGACTATAATTATCATGAAAAAGGTTTGCGCAGAATACAATTACAATCATCGAAAGTTCTAATTTGTTCCATACTAATTTAGGAATGACATTTTAAAGTGCGCAAAATTTTTAAAGTAAAGGCGTCTATTTACATTCTAAATCTCTCAATGTTCTCTGTTAATGATGTAACGATACACACAATATATAAAGTATAATTTATTTTGCACAAAAATTAAACCTTATCAACAATTAAGACGAAACATCATTATTTCTAATGTTACAATGAAAAATTGACTATCTTTATTTACGTCGTTTGAGGTTACACCATATGCACAATTTTTTAATTAGTTAGAGCATGTAAAACATAAGATTATATTCCTTCAATGATTGATATAAACCATGAATATTTAATTATTTATTTAACCCTTGATTTCAATCACGACAATATTAAGCATTAAAGAATTAATATTAACAACTAATAATAATGAAGATATTAATCATCGACTATTAATTGAAGATCTTAAATACTTGACTAAAAGAATAACAAGTTTATTTTTTCTTTTATCTTTTATTTTTATGGTATAAATTCGTACTTCCAAAAATAACCTTTAAATTTCTTTGCTATGAAAATTAGCAATTTAATACAGACTGTTGACTAAAGTTTTCGGTCGAGGAATTAAACAATTCTATTCCAAGGATTTATCATTATCTCCTTGACTAGAATGATTCTCATTCATTTATCGATTGGCTAGAAGGTGAAGTAACTACAAGGAACTCTGAAAAGTTATTCGATGGCATGCATGGTGGATTAAAATCAGACGTTTCTCTCCCATCCCTACGCATTCTTTACAATCCTCCAAAACAGATAAAGTTGCACCCACAAATCGTGATAAGGATCCAAGGTATAAAGTTTTACTGAACCTGAAATGAGTAAATTAGATTTATACCTCAGATGTTAAGAATTTAACTGTTGGAAGCTTTTACGATAGAGTAATCGTATATGACAACCGATGAGTGGTAAAAAAATTCTGAAATGCCTTTGCGCAGGTCAACTGTCAACTCAGAAAGCCTCAGTAAGGAAAGGTGGTTAAGTTTGTCCACCATAAGTCTGGGTGTGGAGTGGTATACATGACTGGAAGGATTATAGAATTGCATACATGTTTGAATAATGGAAGGAAAAATTACAAACTACCTTCGCAACTGTCAATAAGAATTTAAATGACCCACGATGTGACGGTTAAAACCAATCTAGTATTCCAATTCAAGATCATCTCATTCTAGGACAAATGAACTCGCAATTTTATTCCATCTTTCTAAAAGTTCTTTTGACTCAAGAAACCCTTCATATTTTCAATAAAACCGAAGTGAGCACGCAAATTAATTATAACATGGATTGATTTTTCTAGGATCGTCTCTAAAGTTTCGAAATAACAAGCATCTGATGTTTGTAGGAAAAATTTCTCTTAAAGGTAAATTGATACAATAGAAAGACACTATACCTAGTAAGATATAACTAGGACGAATTTCCTCATGATATTATATGAGTGAAACAAAATAATTTTCTCGTTGTATTTTCTGCAGTAAAACTTAACAACTTCAGAATCTACAATAATTCTATGGTGAATCTAGCTTACTAAGTAGATAAATAAATTACATATATTAAAATAAAACTGTGTCATTAATTATATATATATATATATATATATATATATATATATATATATATATATATATATATATTACAACAATACCGAACAATATTCAATAATAATCGTTCAGTACATAAACACAGATAATCTATGTATCAACAACAATAGCGACAACAACTAAATACCGTAACTAGATCTTGACAGAGTATGAGGTCGAACTTCAACTTGGATAATTGTGCAACATTCTCTTCTTCTCTTTCTGTAATATTCCAGATATAAATAGTATGCAGAACATAAATAATTAGCTAAAAATGGCAGATAAACAATGACATAACCAGAACAATACCACAATAATACTAGAATAATACCAGAATAACACCAGAAAGAGCACTTTGATTACTGAGAATAATTTTCACTTGCCTCTTCGAGGGGGAAACCTCTAGCAGAGCAGAGCACTATTACAATGATATCCAAGACAAAACTTCCCATACCCTCTACTCCTATTTATACTAAATATGTCTATCCAAAAGAACAATCTAGAGGAAGATCATTCTAGAAGCGAAATCTTTTATTAGGTATTCTTACATTTGACTTATTCTTCCTTATTGATAGGCCTTATTAATATTGAACTTTATTACATGGAAATATATGATTCTACCTACATTAGGGGTTAGGTCCCTAACATGTCCTCCCCGTTAAAAACAACCTTGTCCTCAAGGCTTGAGATGAGAAAATTGTTGCAGAATGGAAGTTGGTTCCTAAGTGGCATCTGCTGGAGTTGTATCTTTCCATTGGACTAACACTTCCTTGATGATGCACTGGCGCAGAGGATGCTCATGCATATCCAAAATTGTTTGTGGTTGTATCCAAATGGATCCTTCTTCGTCCAACTCGGGAAGGTTGGTTTGATTTTGGCACTTAGTTCCAATCACCTTCTTTAAGCAGGAAACATGAAAAAGAGGTTGGAGCTTAAAATGACTGTGAAAAGCTAACTAATAGGCCACCTGTCCCACACGCTTGAGAATGGTATAAGGACCATAAAATTTGGGCACTAGTTTCTAATAATGGTTAGCCTTGAGGGAATTTTTCTTATATGGTTGCAGTCGAAGAAAAACCCAATCTCCTTCTGCAAATTGACATTCAAAGCGACCTTGATTTGTCTATTGCTTCATGTAATTATGGGCCATGACCAAATTATCTTTGAGGGTACGAAGAATAGCCTCTCGAACTGTAAGCGTTTGGTCAACCACCTGGACCTTCGAGACACCTGGCAAGTATGAGAGAAATGAAGGTGGATTTTGTCCATATACCACTTCAAAAGGAGTCATGCAGGTAGTTGTATGGTAAGACGTGTTGTACCACCATTCAGCTAGTGGTAACCATTGAGCCCATTGATTTTTCCGTTCCGATGCAAAACACCTCAAATATGTTTTCAAACACTTGTTGACAACTTCAGTTTGATCATCAGTCTGGGGATGATAAGTTGTGTTGAGATACAATTGAGTACCTTTTAGCTTGAATAGTTCTTGCCAAAAATTGCTGGTGAAAGTGGGGTCGCAATCAGAAACAATAGAATGAGGCATGCCATGAATCTTGGATACCTGATCCATGAAAAGTTGAGCCATGGTGGAGGCTATAAATGGGTGTTGAAGAGCACAAAAATGAGCATACTTGGAAAGACGATCAACTACCACCATGATGACTGATTTATTGCCCAATTTAGGTAAGCCTACAATAAAATCCATAGAGATATCCCTCCAAATAGCAGGTGGAATCGGAAGCAATTGTAGTGTGTTAGGAGTTTTGACTGTTTCTTCCTTGTTGCATTGAAAAACATCACATTCTGCCACAAAATTGAGAACGTCTTGTTTCATACCATCCCATAAAAAATAGCGTTTGACCCAATCATAGGTTTTGGTAAACCCTGAGTGCCCAGCGGTGGGTGTAGCATGAAGCTCAGAAAGTACCGTGGATTTAAGTTTTGACTGTTTACTTAAATACAAACGGCCTTTGTATCGAAGCTCGTCATTGTGCCAAGAGTACCCGGGGGAAACTGGAGAATTGGCCTGCAATTTTTGTGTCATATGCAAAATTTTGGGATCGTGTAGCCATTCCTGGCAAACAGCTTGAAGCCAATCTGGTACAATAAAGGAGAGGGAAAAAACGGACCCTTCATCTTCATATTTTCTAGAAAGTGCATCAGCGACCACATTGTCTTTGTCTTTCTCTTAAATGATATCATAATAATATCCAAAGAGCTTAGTCACCCATTTTTGTTGCTTTAGGGAGGAAAGGCGTTGTTCCATAAAATACTTGAGGCTTTGATGATATGTTTTAATTTGGAAGTGTTTCCCCAATAGATAAGGGCACCAAAGATCCACTGCATGCAAAATAACCAACAATTCCTTTTCATAGATTGATTTTCCCAAATTATGCTTTGACAGTTGTTTGCTTGTAAAGGCCAAAGGTCGACCCTCTTGCATAAGGACTGCTCCAATTCCTTTCCTGGAAGCATCACATTCCAGGACAAAGGTATTTGTGAAATCAGAAAGGGCCAGTATGGGAGTGGTGCACATGGCCATCTTCAAGGTTTGAAAGGCATGAGCATATGTTGGAGTCCAAGTGAAAGAATTCATTTTAAGGAGAGCAGTGAGAGGTGTTGCAATCTTTCCATAATTCTTAACAAACTTGTGATAATAACCTATTAAACCCATAAATCCACGCAAGGTTGTGAGAGTCTTTGGGTGAGGCCAATATTTCAGAGCTTCAATATTTTTAGGATCCACCCTGACACCGACCTTGCCAACAAGATGACCCAAGTACTCGACTTCCGAGGTGCCAAAAGCACATTTAGATTGTTTGAGGAAAAGTTGGTGCTGAGAGAGTAGATGGAGAACTCGATCCACATGAGAAAGATGGGTTTTCCATGTTTTACTATAGATGAGGATATCATCAAAGAAAACTAAGACAAAATGACAGAGAAAATGATAGAAGACATGATTCATGAGGCTTTGGAAAGTGGAGGCAGCATTACACAAGCCAAAGGGCATGACCAAAAAATCATAGTGGCCCTCATGAATTCGAAGTGCAATATTAGGAATGTCTGCCTAGTTCATACGTATCTGGTGGTAGCCAGAACGAAGATCAAGTTTAGTAAAGAACTGTGAACCACTCAATTCATCCAAGAGGTCATCAATGATAGGAATGAGAAATTTGTCTTTAATGGTGAGTTTGTTGAGGGCACAAAATTCAAGACACATGCACAAAGAACCTTATTTATTAAGGACCATAACCACAGGAGAAGAGTAGGGGCTCGTACTAGGACGGATAACACCTACGTTGAGAAATTCTTAAACAATTTTCTCAATTTCATTTTTTTGGGAAAAGGGATAACGATAGGGCTAGTAGGATATGACAGGGACGTTGCCACACCTCTCCCTCATCTGTATGGTATCTGTGTATGACCCCTTTACTCCATATGTGATTCGTATTAGCAAGAGTCACCATGCCTACATCCACTATCAAAGATAATGTCAATAATCCATATACATGAAATCCATACTAAATCATTATCAAATATATATGCATATAAATCAAGTACTAAAACAAAAATAAAATTCCACTCCCTGACTCAATCCAGAGTTCAAATAAGTCTATCGATTCCATCGACATCCTCATCATGTCACATTTCCTGCACACTCATGAAGCCTCGTCATAATATCTCTCAATAATATACATCAAATAAATAACATATAAATCTCAATTCTCAACAGAGATTAACTCATAAACCAAGCATAATCATAGTGTACCATGTTTTAACTAGATCATTTTCTCACAAGTGTCCTCGAAGAATAAGTCAGTATATATAAATTTGATCAATGGAACTAGATGTTACAATATTAGAGTTCACTTTCTTGCTTGGTGGAATCCCTTTAGTGTGACCAGATGGAGAGGTTCACTTGCTTGGTGGACACCCTATTTAGGAGGAGGAGTGTTGTGCATCTTGGAGGAGGGAACCAAGCCCTATATTAGATGATGTGGCTTGGATTCTTGTTTGGAGTCTTGTAGTTGACTTGAGGATGCCTATGCCGCGACAATGTTCTTACAGGGGCAACTAGCCCAGTGGAGTACAAAAATTAGGAGTGATGGAGTGAAGGATGAAGAGGCGTGGACACCATCTTGGATCTCGTATTGTGTATGACATCACCTTCGAAGATGACATGTGTACCCTTGGAGTGGAGTGCTTCACTTGTGTAGGCCTACATGATCTTATTGTAGGTTTATTGTAAGGGCTTGGGCCCACATTGTATTTTTTTCCTCCCTTACCTCTCTTATATATAGAGAAAGGGGGGAGTCCTTCTCATTCATATAGAATTGTGTTCATTCTTATTTCACTCGTGTAGAGATGTGACCTAGAAAAGTAGTGCACTAGTATTATATCTCTCTTGATCTTCATTGTACTTGATCTCTCCCTCTCTCTCCTAAAGTTGCTAGGTTTTGTTGACCTTCTTAAATTTCTTGGATAATTTTAAAGTCTAGGATTATGGTTTATCCCTTGGAGGTTTGAGATTAGGGTTTTGTGATAAAACCCTAGGGTGTATTTGGTAAAGAAGAAGAGGAGAAGAGGATGTATTTCCTTGGAGTACTTGTTTGAGTGATTCATGCATGTTGGAGGTCCTTAGTTGAGCTAATAATTTTCTTATTTTCCCTAGCCATGGTTTTGGAGAGCTATTGGTTTGTACGGACCTTGAGAGAAGGTTATGGTATGTACATGGAATTCATCTTGAGCATATTAATGAAGCTTCTAGCTATACAACACTTGTGCAAATTCCAAATTTTATTTTCAACCATGTTTGTTCTTAATGCATTGTTATTTACAACTATATATATGTCTTATTGATTTGAAATAAGTAAAGATCATTTTGTTGAGTGATTTGAAATCATCATTAAAGGATTTAAGGGTTGTCTTATGAATATTATTACTATTGTAAAAGCGAGTTTTCAGATCTCATTTATGCATGATAGTTTCCCTAGAAAGGATGGAACTTATCAAGACAGTTTGGTATCTTTTCTCCTTGGATTTCCTTTAAGATTGAGTTGTTAGATATTGAAATATAGTTCATTTTATGATATTGTTTTATACTATCTTTCAAAACATCCCTAAGGCTAAAACCCACATGGTTAATATTTGGTAAACCTCTAGAATTATAGGTGAAATTTCTAACCTTTGAACTTTTCAAGAAATTTCACATGGAGGAGGAGCTTTGGACACATATTATGGATCACTCATGCATTTGAGCCATGGTTGTTGGATGTATTCACCTTATATATTGACATGTATCACTTGGAGAGGGAGCACTCCACATGTGAACCTACTTGTGTAGAGTTAGGTTTCTTGTAGTGGAATAGGGCCACTTTATATTATTGGTATCCCTTAGCTCTCATATAAATAAAGGAAGGAGATGAGAGTCCTTTCATTCATCATTTCATCACACACTTGTATTTGATATGTGGGGAGTGGGACACACTAGTTTTTCTCTCTTGTTTACTCTTCATTGTATTATATCTCTTTGTCTTTAAGCACTAGGGTTCTTAGGGAACTTCAATGAAAAATATAGGGTTAGGGTTTTAGCATAAGGAAGAAAAGGAACTAGGGTTTGTGATAAACCCTAGGGAGGCAAAGAAGAATTATATCTTGTAGCTCTTGGGAGAGAAGGAAACTAGGATTTTGTCCCCTGGTGCTACTTATTATGCTTGTTGAGGAGTAGAAGAGAAGGATAAATTTTGCATGTTCCAGGAAGGATTGATTCTATCTTGTTTAAGATCCTTGGTGGACTAAACAACTTTGGTTGGTAGTGGTTCTTAATTAGGAGGAGTTGGTGGCTATGGTTTTCATGGATTCCCTAAATAAGATTTGGAGAGCTTGAATTTTACCACCTTTCTGATAAATTTTTGGTATGTACTTTTACTTCATTTCATATATAGATGGAGTTTCCAGCAACCAAAATATTTTGTACTAGTAGATTTCATTTTCAGGCTTTGATATCTTCTTGATTGAGTAGATTCCAACACTTTTTGTTTATGTTGATTTGACATATTATATTGTTGAAACTGTTAGTGATTTAACACGCACCTTGAAGTTAAGGAAAAAAAAATTCTATAAAATTTTGTTGTAATAAATTTATTTCATATATGTTGTATGCATTGAAAAGTGTGCCCTAAGGATTGAACCTTATTGGCATGGAAGTACACTTGTATGATATTTATTATATTGGGACATTGAGTGATTTCGGTTGAATTAAAGTGAAGTATTTGTTGTTGTAAATGAATACTTCATATCATCCCTAGGGATAAAAGTTCATAGGGATTAGATCAAGGAAATGAGGTGAAATTGCAGAGTTTCACTAATTCCCTAGATATGAAATTTCTACAAATCTAACATTATCTACCAAATATAATAGATAATTGAACAAGTGAGATACGAAACTAAAGGGAAAAATGAAAAGAATGAATGAATATTGTCTTATTTGACCATGTGTAGTTAACTATTTAAATAAATCACGCGTATTGAAGAGGCAAGTTTATATGTATTTATCTTCATGTCAATATAGCTAAAATGGTTTTATTAATGATGATCAAGCTTGGAACATCGGTGTTATAAGTGATGTGAATTAACCTTCATGTAAATTTTATAAATAGTAAATATGTTCTTTCATTAAAGAAAACAAATAGTAAATATGATGTTGTGTCAACAAGCTAAATTGCTCAAGGTTGTCATCAGGTAAAAAATGGTGCCATCATGTGTGATGGCCCAAGTCTACTTTCTTGTTGTAAATCAAAGGTGATTTGTACAATTACCAAATGAATTAAAAAATAAGGTCTGTCTTTTTTACTAGCATGAATATTTCTGTCAAAATAGCAATAAAGAAGCCTTTGTAATTCAACAATTAGTTGTCAATGAGTTCTTATCTCTGTTCAAGAGTTAAATTGACAATTTTGTGAGATAATATAAACTAGTTATGTGTGCCCTGATCTTTATTTTTGTTCATCATCTTATTATTTTTCATCATATACAACACTCTTGAATTCATCTGTTGGAAATATGGCTACAACAGAGATGACGCAGATGATCAAGGCGCAGATGATCAAGGTTGTCATTGATGGCAATCGATTGTTTATGAAGAACAGATGCTGAAACATGC
>JZKD02S0230015.1:196931-211765 GCA_000966675.3 Picea glauca
GGAAAAAATAAACAGCTCAAACAAAAGCCAAGAACAGTGTCACAACTATAGCAATTGTGTCGCAAAGTCTCTTAAAGTCACGTATATATAGATAAAATAGTCAACTAGTCGTTAATACTGACCAATGAGATAGGAAAAATTTGCGTCGCTATTGCCACGAAAGTTAGTCGCTATAGCGACGAAAATCCAGACTAGATTTAAATAAGATTTTCATTGATATTGCGACGAACTTTCGTGGCAATATCGACGAAAATCCCGCCCTATTTAAAACAAATATGAAACTAGTTGAAGCATGGAAAATTTTCATGGAATAATCCACCCATATGTAGTAGTGAGATATGTTAGTATGCAATTATTCTATTATTCAAGGTAGAAACTAGCAAGATTTGATTGGTGGATATATGTCATTGGATGGAACACACATGTCATTTCCCAATGCTAGTAAAAGTATTATTGTGCTTCGTGAAGGACACATTTCATTTTATATTGAAAGAGTGCCTCAGCCGCATGAAAATTTTGTTGAAGAAGATTTTGGTGTGAATTCTATATTTGTAGAAGAATATGGTAACCATGTTACACATCCCATTGATCTTGATGATAGTATCTAGCATGTGCACTTTGATGATGCATGTTCAAATGAAGGAAACAAAGTTGGTAAAATACTCTACTCTCCTATTGGTAAAATCCATAATTTTTCCTATAGGTTAGATTTTGAGTGTATTAATAATGTGACAAAGTTTGAATCCTTAAACCTTAGAATTTAAAATCCCTTTAATTTAGGATGTTATCATTTTTCTGTCTTTAGGGATTAGAAACTATCTTTGACTTGGTTAGGAAAATATATACCTCATCAAATAATCTTCTTAAAAGATATACCTAAGCGGTTTGGAATTTGATTTCTAATCTAACATATTTTAATAACACTCATATTCGAAGGGATTCGAATTCAATGGAAGATATGTTAGTTGTTTTTGCAGCCAATGCTACAAAACAATTACTCCCTGAAATACCATATTATACCTTCATGTCTTTATATAGTCCTCATTTTCCTGGCAACATTAAGTATTGGCAAGTATTTTGAGCTTAAAAGTTAAATTTTGTGTGTTTCTTGTATATATTTCAATTTTATTTTATTTCATGCTTTTCTTGTTTGATTTCATTTTGGTTTTCTTTTCTTTTGCTCGATTTTCATTTTTGGAAAATTTTGTTTTTTTAGGAATCCAGATTTGTCAATTTACATTATTATTCATTGATTATGCAAAAAAAATTGTTAATTTGAGTTGAATGATGAAGAATGCAAACAACAAAAGATAAATAAACCAACCTCCTTATGTTCACAATGTTAATAGATGAGTATTTTTCAAACTAACTAAACCTTCTTGTTGCAACCTGATTGATACAGTTCTTCCCATTTTATTCTTTTCCATCCTCCCTTTCATGAGTGTTTTTCTCTTGGCATACATTTAATTTTTATTTGAAAAACCGTTCTTGAGAAGACAACCAATCAACAAAGCAAAATAAAACTAAAAAATAATAACCTAAGAAGGAAACCAAATTATCTGAGTTCTAGTCCACTTAAATTAGACTACCCTGTGGAGTCACCATGTGTTAACTTATACTTTTTCCACCTATTTCAAGAGTTTGCAAAGAGTTTGTAACGACCCTCCATTACGCCTAAGAAAAAGTGAAGCAGAAAAGGTAATTTTTTTTTTGCATTAAGAAATTAACATCAACACATGATCACAACAACGCCTAATCAACAACATCATAAGTAAAATAAATACCAACTACTCATCATGGAAATCACTAATGATGCATTCAACATGTTAAAGAATGACAGTGACACATAAACATAAGTAGTGTAGCATATCAGCACATCATAATCATCTTAAAATGATTTACAACACGTACAATCAGATAATGAATATAAAATGACTACCTGCCTGACCTACCCTGCAAGGTTAGGACCTCCAGGACACATAAGCAACACTCAATCCCAGGTTCCAATTGATTTTAACCATTTAAGGTCTTAGGGTTGGCGATTGTTCTAAGGAACAAGGAGGTGTCTACATCCCACTAACAAACAAGTCTAATCATAATCTAGATCCATCCATCAATCCTATTCATCAATTAATCATGGCACAAGGGTAATAAATATAGTTATCAATCATACATCAGAAATTAAATATTCGTTGTGCGCGAGAGTAAACAATTCCAGAACAATCACATGTCGACTTAAGTAAGGCACAAGAGAAATCTAGTCACTAAATCAATCATATATCTAATAAATTCATGACGCCAGATTAGTTAACATTTAAATTCAAGGTGCAAAAGAATAATGACGAAGCAATCCAATGCCCACTTAAATTAAGGCACGAAAGTACATTTTGTTACTAAACTAATCATGCATCACCATTATTGCAAGGAACACGGTTAATCAAGCTAAATTATTTTACATCCATCACTAATCCAATGCGCAAGCAATCCCATAATTTAATCACAACATAATCCATGACGCAAGGTAAATTTATAACTCAATCATTCATCCATTATTAATTATTTATTTCACCAGAGAAAACTATCGATTTATCTCATGGTGCAACCAATATATCTACTCAACCAATCATACATCAATTTAACGGAAGCAATAGTAAATTATACACATATCGTTATACATTAGTGTTGTTCATAACGTGGAATTCATTAACATTTATATCATGGCGCACGAATGATTTATTTACTTAAGTAATCAACCCTCTACATTTTCAAGGCACCCAAGCAATATAATTGTTAAATTGATCACACATCAACATTTATCAAGGCACTCATGTAATCAAATCACATCCAAACATTCAATATATCTCCTTTAATACATGCCGCAAAATAAGTATCAATTCCCATTCATGCTCAAAGTAGTCATGTTCTTCAATGAGGCTTACAATTTACATTGTAAAGTCCACAACTTAGGTGCTATTAATCTACAGTGGTCCTTCAAAAATTTAATTCATACTCAAGTAAATTTGATACATGCGCGAATAGAATTATTTCATTCATTTATAGACTGACCCCAAAATAAATCAACCATTCAGTAGAGCCTTTTATTGATAGGTCATAGATATCTAAAGTGCTCATTAAAATTAACATTGAGATATAAAATGGCACTTAACAACGAATATTAAACTTGAAGACTTCTAGACATCATAAGAAAAATGATACATATAAAACTATGTGATCGCATTGGAAGAAGATATATGCCTTGAATATTTCTAACTAAAATCAAATGAAAGTAAAGGACACTCCAATGTGTAGGGCATCTTCTAATTCCAAAAAAAAAAGTGTAGGAATAAGAAAAAGGAAGGGACTTAATAACTCAAAGACATGAAGAAAAACGCAGAGTTGGTAAATTCCCCAACAACGCAGAGATAATGTGGAAAGTTCAGTGAGCAACACGCAGAGACAAAGAAGGTAAAAACTCATGTTGGTTCCCCCACAAGATAGCATGTTTTACACAAAAAAATGTAGAGATGAAGATGGTAAAAATGCATGATGGTTTCCCCCACAAGCTAGCACATTTTACACATCAAAATGTAGAGATAAACATGGTATAACTGCATGTTGGTTTTACCCACAGTCTGAGCACGTTTTTACACCAAAAATGCAGAGGTAAGGAGGGTAAAAAATCTTGCTAGTTTCCCCCATTGTCTGAGCACGTTTTTACACCAAAAACGTAGAGGTGAGGGTAAAAAATATTTCTAGTTTCCCCCAATGTTTGAGCACATTTTTACACCAAAAACACAGAGGTAAGGAGGATAAAAATTCTTGCTAGTTTCCCCCACAGTCTGAGCATGTTTTTACACCAAAAAGGAAGAGGTAAGGAGGGTAAAAATTCTTGCTAGTTTTCCCCACAGTCTAAGCACATTTTTACACCAAAAACACAGAGGTAAGGAGAGTAAAAACTCTTGTTATTTTCCCCCACATTCTGAGCACGTTTTTACACCAAAAACACAGAGGTAAGGAGGGTATATTTCATGGGTGTTCCTTCAACAAAAACTCAGAGGTGGAATGTGAATTGGTAAAGTAAACCTTCACTGGAGAGTAAGCAAAAACGTGGGTAAGGATCAAAATATTTTTTTATCAGTTCCAGATCAATTTTGGCTAGCAGCATCCTCGTTAGAGAAAAAAATTGATTTGGAAAAATGTGTTATGGATTGGATAGTACAAAATCAGGTTCAAATTAAAGGGAAATGATCAAACATTATGTATGTAGACATTCAAGCTCAGATTGAAATTAACCAAGTGGTGATCAAACATTCGATATGTAGACATTCAATCTCAGATTTGAAATTAACAATGGCGGTGGTCAAACATTTCTATATGTATACATTCAGCTCAGATTTGAAATTAACAACGGAGGTGGTCAAACATTTATATATGTATACATTCAAGCTCATATTTACATTTAAAATGGTGGTGAATTTATTAGGAATCCACCTCTAGCATTTATAAAAGAATCTAGGATCTTATCTCTTGATCTTAAGATCTCACACAGTTACGCAAGGTAAAAACAAAAACTAGATTACACAAATTAATCCAATGTGATTACAAATTTAAATAAAAATACTGTAACTGAAGGTGAGAAGTCAATGATGATATCCCGCGCTTGCGCTCCATCCCGCTCCTTGCTTGATAACCGTGAAGACCTCACTGATACCTCCCATCCAATGCTATGGGTACTCTTCTTCCCCCTTACCCCCCCCCCGAGCCGCAAAGGGGCCACGCACAAACAAAACCAGAAAACTCTAGCTCCCACCTCACCTTGCAAGTTCGCGCTACTACTCTCTCTTTTTCGAGCTGGGTATCCCAACTCTCACAGGAAAAACCAGTCAAAGAAATCCCAATAGCATAAATTTACATATATCAGTCATAATCCATTCCTCCTCGTAGCCATTTATTTTATATCATTTTTTTTAGTGTCCACTTTCCAATTGCACATTAAATTTGTTTTTTAAAAATTAATTAGGAAATACTCTCCCCCATACACTTGTCACCCGATCCCTTAGTTGGACCAAAAATTTAGTATTTAATTTAATTAAATGTCAATTTCCCTCACCCATCCTAAAAGTGCTCCTAAAATCGCTCCTAGTTGTCCCTTTATTCCCTCTATTTCATTTTTAATGGTTGACGCCTTTCTAAAACTTAGTTGTGATTAATTTAGGAAAGTTCTTTAGTTAGACTAGACTAGATTCCTTTCTATGCTTCCACATTCCTTTTTATATTTATTTCCTTTCTTACCTTAGTTCCAATTTGGTATTCTTTTGCACACATTTATATAATTAAATATTTAGATACAATTTTTTACTCTTTCAATTCCTAACTTGGTTTTTCTTCATCCCCCATCATTTATTAAATTTATAATTTAAATTTTGTCTTCTTACCCACTTTAGACTTAGGTTCAAATTTTTAAACTAGGCTTAGAGTTTTTAAGAAGATTTTATAATTAATAAAAATTACTCATTTAATAATTATTTTAAGTCTGACCATGTCAAAACAAATATTTTTTTCTAGGCACCTAGTTTCATTGACTCACCTTTATTAAAGATCATGACGTTCCCTTCAAGATGCACTTTGTGCTAAAAGGGTGCCACTCGCCTTTATTCAAGTTTTAATTATGCAACGTGCCCTTCAAGACACACTATGTGCTCCAAGGGTGCCACTCACCTATGACTAATTTTGGTAGTTGTCCAACCCTTGGAGTCAATACTCCATCAGGAGACCTTGTGAGAGACTAAGGGCCTCTAAGGAATAAGGACCCTGCCTTATTGTATGCCCCTTAGAATATTCGTGAATGACTGTCTCAGTCTACCCTCACGGCATCGTGGATCTCTTGAACTAGGTAATCGTTAACCTTTAATTCAAGCCATGGAAGTAGTACTAGTAGGTTGTGGTAGGGCTACTGCCACACCTCTCCCTCAATATCTGGTTGTTGTGCATGGCCCATTTACTCCTTATGTGAGTCTGATTAGCAAGCAATCATCATCATGCATCCATCAACGAAACACTGTCAATGATCCATAAAAACATCATAATATACCTGATCATATGTCACACATGCATAAATAGAAATACCCAAACCATATACAGTCCTCTCCTTGACTCGATCCGGAGTCCAAGGAGGTCCATTGATGCCATCAACATCCTTGATCTATCAAGTGCACTACACACTCAAGAGAAACCCGTCAATAGCACATGTTTATACATAGATATTAAATAACATAACATCATAATCCAACAACATCATCATCAAAATCCATAAACGAAACATACAACCATATACTAAATTGGATCACTTTCCCGCAAGTGCCCTCAAAAAATAAGTCAAATCATGTGCGCGCAAGAGAGGGATGTTACATACACCCTCTCTTGTTTTAAACTTCATCCCGAAGTTTCAAAGTATATATCTGCAGTAAATAAAGTATCTGACAAGATCTAAATGTCAAACTATCAAACAAAAATGGAAATTGTTGGCGCATATCATATGTGTCCTCCCAGGTAGCTGAGTGTGGACTATAATTGTCCCACTTGATCTTGACCTGATTGACTGTTCGACGTCGTAGCTGTCGAATGTGATGGTACAAAATGTGGATTGGCTCCACTGTGAGTGCACCATCGTCCGACACCTGCAAGGAACTCATGTCAATCACATGTGTAGGATCAATAACATAATGTCTCAAAACAGATACATGAAAAACATCGTGCATATGCCTCAAAGAATCATGCAAGGCTAGTCGATAGGCCAAAGGACCTTTCTTTTCCACCACTTTGAAAGGTCCCACAAACCTAGGAGAGATTTTAGCACCCTTTCCAAACTTTATCGAACTCTTGTGCAGTTTCACCCGCAAGAAGACTCAATCACCAACTTCATAACTATGGTCAACATGATGCACATTGACATAACTCTTATGTCGATCTTGTGCTTCCTTAATCCTGTGTCTTATCATTTTAATTTTTTCTTCCATTTATTGGATCACTTATGGTCCTACCAAGACCCTATCCTCAAGTCGATCCCATATCAAAGGCATCTGACATGATCGCCCATAAATAAACTCAAATGGCACCATCTTAATGGTTATTTGATAGTTCTTGTTGTATGCAAACTCTACTAGTGGAAATAACTCCTCCCAACGCTTGTGTTGGTCCATCATGTACATACGCAACATATCTTCTAAGATTTGGTTCGTTCTTTCTGTATTCTCATCTATCTTCGAGTGATATGTTGTACTAAAGTTAAGTTGGTTTCCCAAGGCCTCTTGGAAACTAGTCCAAAATCGTCCTGTAAACATCGATCCTTGATCAGATATGATCCTCTTAGGCACACCATGCAATCTCACAATCTCATTGATGAAAACTATATCTATGTTTGGTGCCTGATGCATCGTACGCACAGGGATAAAATGTTCACTCTTTGTCAGAGTGTCAACTACCATGAAAATCGAGTCGTGTCTCCTTGTCGTCAACGGCAATCCAATAATGAAGTCCGTCAAAATGACCTCCCATTTCGATTCCGGAATAGCATGTGGTTGTAGTAATCATGTTGGATGTCTATGTTCAGCCTTCACCTGTTGACGTTCTATACATCTTGCCACGTAGTTGACTATGTTCGACTTCATTCATTTTCAGAAGAATAAGGATTTAAGGTCTTCCCTCATCTTCGTGACTCTTGGGTGAGCCATGTACACTTCTATATGAGCTTCGTTTAAGATCAAAATTCTCAACTCGTCGTTAGGCGGTATGTAAATCCAGTTATTATATCTCATTAATCTGTCATTTTTCACAGTAAATCCCACAAATTTTGGTACCAACATGGTGTGTTGTCTGATATTTTCCTTAACCTCTTTATACCAGTCATTGTCGCACGGTATAGTTAGAATATTTTCTCAGAGATTCGTATGAAGAGGTATCACCAAAAATATGTGTTGTCTCTGAATCAACACATCTGTCACTCTGTTCATTATCCCTTTTATGTAGGTAATCTCAACTCGTACTCGCTAAGCAGTTCTAACCAACGCCTTTGTCGTGCATTCAAGTCACTTTGCATAAAAATGTGTTGCAAACCATAGTGGTCGGTTTTCAGTTCGAATTTCCATCCAATCAGGTAGTGCCTCCATACTCTCAGGGAATACACAATGGTCAACAAATCCAAATCGTGTGCCGCGTAGTTCTCCTCATGTTTTATTAACTTCCTTGAGCTGTAAGCGATCACTCCGTCATCTTGAATCAAGACTCTTCCTAAGCCTTCCTTAGATGTGTTTGTGCATACTAATAAGTCATCTTCCATGTCAGGGACATTTAGTATCGTCATTGTCATCAACAGCTCCTTGAGCCTTCGAAATGATTACGTGCATTTCTCGGTCCATACAAACTTCTTGTTTTTCTTCTGCAATTCCATGATCGGATTTGTTATCTTAGAAAAACCTTCGACGATCCATCGATAATATCCAGCTAAACCCATGAGGCTACATACTTCTAGTACATTCATCGATGTAGTTCATTCCATAATATCCTCTACCTTCGTTGGATCCACAATGATGCCTTCGTTGGAGATCAAATGCCCCAAATAATTAATCCTCGATTGATAAAAAAAAGCATTTCGACAGTTTCTCGTATAACTTGTTTTCTCATAAACATTGTAGTACCAAGAGAAAATGTTCTCCATGTTCTTCCATCATCTGAGAATATATCAATATGTTGTCAATGAATACTTGAACAAACTTGTCCAAGTATTCATGGAACACCCCATTAATCAATCTCATGAATACCCCTGGGGTGTTTGTCAATCCAAACGGTAAAATGGTAAACTCGTAATGCCCAAACCGCATCTTGAATGTGGTCTTAGGAATGTCTTCCTCTTTGACTTGTAACTGGTGATATCCTTATCTCAATTCGATCCTTGATAACACCATCACACATTTCATTTGATCAAATAAATCGTCTATTCTTGGAAACGGATATTGGTTCTTGATCGTTGCCCTGTTCAATTGACGATAGTCAATGCAGAGTTTCCAAGGCCCATCCTTCTTTCGTATGAAAATAGCAGGCGCACCCCAAGGTGACATACTTGGACATATAAGCCCTAGGTCCAACAACTCCTTTATTTTCATTTTCAACTCCTGTAACTCAGGCGTTGACATCCGATATGGTGTTCTTGCTATCGATTCAATTTCGGGTTTTAAGTCGATGGTAAATTCCATCTCTCCTTCAGAAGGCAAACCTGGTAAAACTTCTAGAAACGTGTCTGCAAACTCTCGTACTACCGGAAGGTTTTCTAATCCTTCTGCCATGCCCTTGTCGTTCAATTCTAGGATTGCATATAGATTTCATCCCTTGCACATACTCTTATGTAGTTGTAGGGAAGAAATGAACCTTAGGGAAACTCCCTGGTTTCTTCCTACAATCACTCGTCTTTATCCCTCATCATCGGTCAAACTCAATTGTTTCATCTTACAGTTGGGTATTGCATCAAGCGATTCCAACCAGTCCATACCGATCATGAAGTCATAATATCATAATATCATGACGTACAGGTTGGCCTTCGTGAAAATATCTCCCAGGTTGAGGCTACAATCCATAACCCTTCCTACAACCTTCATCTTGGCTCTTGAAGCCATTTACACGTAGCTAAACTCATCCTGAACAGGCCTAAACGGTCATTGTTTCGGACGACGCGGATGTTGATGTAGTGGTCCTCTGTAGGGAGTCCCTCTATAAAGAGTCGGTCGTCGGGGCATCGTGAACATGGATCCTCATGAATTATCCTGATACCTTGATGTATGTCGGGTTGGTATATGATGTTTCTACGCACCTAATTTCATTCATCCAGTTGGTCTTGTATGAGTCCTGCCTTGACCCCTACTGATCAGCTCTTCCTCAGATATGAGGGCCTTCTGGACAACATCGTGCAATGTCTGAGGCATTAGTATCCTCACTTTCGCATGAATGTTGATATTAAGGTCGAACATGAACTTGTTGACCTTGATATTCTCGATGTTCATATGTGGAGCATACCTAAGAAACTCCATGGAACAAGCCTCATACTCGGGCACCATAGGAACACCTTATCGTAAGGTGTTGAACTCATTGAGTTGGCACTCAATGAATTCCTTAGACAAATACCTCTCCCAGAACTGCTCCTCGAACAGTTCCCATGACACATCTTCTACGTCCATGTTCAGTTGTGGCAGGAGCATCTTCCATCATATAAGAGCGCTCCCCTTCAACTGAAATAACGTCATGTAGACCTTCATGTTGGAAGTGTAGTCGTGAAGTGCGAAGAACATCACCATGTTCTCTAACCATGCCTCGGTAGCCGCACCATTTGTGGCATCCAAGAACTATAGAAACTTGACCTTCTCGAGTTCTCGATGAATGCTACAAGTACTGGTTGTGGTGTGTTGTGGACCCTCGATGGGTATAGGAGCCCTGGCCTAATCTCTATCTATACGGTTAATCAAGGCCTCAGATATCCTCTGACATGACCTCATCAACCCAACCACATCTTGCACAACAATATGCTCATGCCCAATGACATGTTCTTCTCCTTGGGGATTGGACCCCTCTGGCGCGGATGCTACTGGAGATGTCGCACCTCCTCCCATAGCACCGCATTGTGAACCTCCACGATGTCCTCTAACCATGATTACTGCAGGGACAGGTTAAAAAAAAATTTAAAAATTAGAGCTAAGTTATTAATCGAGTGTAAAATACAGTGGAAGGCATCATGATCCGCAGTCGCAAGGTTGAACCCACTCTGATACCATATGTAATATCCCTCTGTTACGCCTAAGAAAAATCGAAGCACAAAAGGTAAAAAAAAAATTGCGTTAAGAAATTAACATCAACACATGATCACAGCAGCGCCTAATCAACAACATCATAAGTAAAATGCGTACCATCTACTCATCATGGAAATCACTAACAACACATTCAATGTGACAATGAAGGATAGTGACACATAATCATAAGTAGCGTAGCATATCAACACATCATAATCATCTTTAAAAAATTTACAACATGTACAATCAGACAATGATTATAAAATGACTACCCACCCAACCTACCCTGCAAGGTTATGACCTCCAGGACACATAAGCAATGCTCAAGCCGAGGTTCCAATTGATTTGAACCATTTAAGGTCTCAAGGCTATTGATTGTTCTGAGAAACAAGGAGGTGTCTACATCCCACTAACAAACAAGTCTAATCATCAACTAGATCCATCCATCAATCTTATTCATCAATTAATCATGGTGCAAGGGTAATAAGTATCATTATCAATCATACATCAGCAATTAAATATTCACTGCACATGAGAGTAAACAATTCTAGAACAATCACATGTCGACTTAAGTAAGGCGCAAGAGAAATCTAGTCACTAAATCATTCATATATCTAATAAATTCATGATGCAAGATTAGTTAACATTTAAATTCAAGGTGCAAAAGATTAATGACGAAGCAATCACATGGCCACTTAAATTAAGGTGTGCAAGTACATTTTGTTACTAAACTAATCATGCATAACCATTATTGCAAGGTGTGCGGGTAATCAAGATAAATAATTTTACATCCATCGTTAATCCAATGTGAAAGCAATCCAATAATTTAATCACAACATAATCCATGGCACAACCAAGCTATCTACTCAACCAATCATACATCAATTTAAGGGAAGCAATAGTAAATTATACACATATCTTTATACATCAACGTTGTTCATAACGTGGAATTCATCAACATTTATATCGTGGCACTCGAATGATTTATTTATTTAAGTAATCACCCATTTACATTTGCAAGGCACGCGAGTGATCTAATTGTTAAATTGATCACACATCAACATTAATCAAGGTGCTCATGTAATCAAATCACATCCAAACATTCAATACATCTATTTTAATACATGGCACAAAATAAGTATCAATTCCAATTCATGCACAAAGTATTCATGTTCTTCAATGAGGCTTACAATTTATATTGTAAAGTCTCCAACTTAGGTGTTATTAATCTATAGCGTTCCTTCAACAATTTAATTCATACTCAAGTAAATTCGATACATCACTTATAATGCATGCACGAATAGAATTCTTTCATTTATTTATAGACTGACCCCAAAATAAATCAAGCATTCAATATATCCTTTTATTGACAGGTTATAGATATCTAAAGTGCTCATTAAAATTAACATTGAGATATAAAATGACACTTAACAACGAATATTAAACTTGAATAGTTCTAGACATCATAAGGAAAAGGATACATATAAAACTATGTGATCGCAATGGAAGAAGATATCTGCCTTGAATATTTCTAACTAAAATCAAATGAAACTAAAGGACACTCCAATGTGTAGGGCATCTTCTAATGCCAAAAAAAAAAGTGTACAAGAATAAGAAAAGGGTAGGGACTTAATAACTGAGAGACATGAAGGAAAATGCAGAGTTGGTAAAATACCCAACAACACAGAGATAATGAGAAAAGTTCTGGGAAAAAAGTGAGCAACACGCAGAGACAAAGAAGGTAAAAACTCATGTTGGTTCCCCCACAAGCTAGCACTTTTTACACAAAAAAAAACTCTAAGATGAAGATGGTAAAAATTCATGTTGATTTCCCCCATAAGCTATCATGTTTTACACATCAAAACGCAGAGATAAACATGGTATAACTGGATGTTGGTTTCCCCCACAGTTTGACCAAATTTTTACACGAAAAACACAGAGGTAAGGAGGGTAAAAAATATTCCTAGTTTCCCCCATAGTCTGAGCACGTTTTTACACCAAAAATGTAGAGGTAGGGAGGTTAAAAACTCTTGCTAGTTTCCCCCACAGTCTGAACACGTTTTTACACCAAAAACGTAGAGGTAAGGAGGGTAAAAAATCTTGCTAGTTTCCCCCAGAGTCTGAGCATGTTTTTACACTAAAAACACATAGGTAAGGAGGGTAAAAACTCTTGCTTGTTTCCTCCACAGTCTGAACACATTTTTACACCTAAAAAACAGAGGTAAGGAGGGTAAAAACTCTTTCTAGTTTCCCCCACAGTCTGAGCATGTTTTTACACCAAAAACGTAGAGGTAAGGAGGGTAAAAAATCTTGCTAGTTTCCCCCACATTCTAAGCATGTTTTTACACCAAAAATGCATAGGTAAGGAGGGTAAATTGTCTGGTCATCCTTCAGAAAAAACGTAGAGGTGGAATGTGCATTAGTAGAGTAAAACTTCATTGGAGAGTAAGAAAAAATGTGGATAAAGATCAGAAGAATTTTGTATCACTTCTAGATCAATTTTGGTTGGAATCGACCTCATTAGAGAAAAAAATCGATTTGGAAAAATGTGTTATGGATCGGATAGTACAAACTCAGGTTCAAATTAAAGGGCAGTAATCAAACAATATGTATGTAGACATTCAAGCTCAGATTGAAATTAACCAGGAGGTGATCAAACATTCTGTATGTAGACATTCAAGCTCATATTTGAAATTAACAATGGCAGTGATCAAACATTTATATATGTATACATTCAACTCAGAGACTAAGGGCCTCTAAGGAATAAGGACCCTACCTTATTGCATGCCCCTTAGAATCTTAGTGAGCAACTTTCTCAGTCTGCCCTCACGACATCGTGGATCTCTCGAACTAGGTAATCGTTAACCTACAATTAGAGCCACGGTGGGAGTGCTAGTATGTTGTGGCAGGGATGATGCCACATCTCTCCCTCAATATATGGTTGTTGTGCATGGCCCATTTACTCCTTATGTGAGTTTGATCATCAAGAAATCATCAGCCTGCATCCATCAATGAAACACTGTCAATGATCCATAACAACATCATAATATACCTGATCATATGTCACACATCCATAAATAGAAATACACAAACCATATATAGTCCACTCCCTTAATCGATCCGGAGTCCAAGGAGGTCCATTGATGCCATCGACATCCTCGATCTGTCAATTTCTCTGCATACTCATGAGAAACCCGTCAATAGCACATGTCTATACATAGATATTAAATAGCATAACATCATAATCCAACAACATCATCATCAGGCTCTGATCAGGGTGGATGCATCTTCCAATTGGAAAGGAACGGAAAGTTATCAACTAACGCTGAGGGAAGAAAGGCCATGATAAAGAATGGGTTTAGAAATCAATGAATGGTTCAAGGTTTCAGCAGCTAAGGACCATAAATTTGGTCGCCCTATGAACTAGTTGCTGCACAGAATATGCATCTTGAGGTCTAGGTCGCATGCGAGGGATGCCTAGGCGATTTCGGTTGCTCGAAACCCTAGCGCTCGACTGCAACGCCGACTGGTGACCGCCTGATGCGCGCTCCAGAATTCTGAACTGACTCTTGTCTTCTAGCTATTCAGCTTGGACACTCACGTGATCACTGCACTACCAATCATGAGCACGGACGGGGGGGGGGAACCCCCCTCATACAGCGACATCGCCGCTAATGATAGAGCCGGACTCCGGGCCAAGTGGTCGGCCTTTGAGCCGCCGACACATCTCAAGGAATAGCTCTTTGCACAGGAGCGTAGCTCTAATAAAGAAATGGAAAGCGAATCCAGCTCGTCCAAACCACAAACTTCCAAAAACTGGCTGCCAGGTAAGTGCATCCCTCAAATGGAAAAACCTCCGCTTTACCGTATTACATCGACCAGGGTGGGGCAACATACCCAATTTATGATGGACCATGCACTCATAGGTAAATTCCTGGGCCTATGGCCGACTGAAAGAGATTTATCCAGATGGATTAAGGACTGGTGGAACCCCAAGGGAGACTA
>JZKD02S0230015.1:223195-243530 GCA_000966675.3 Picea glauca
TATATATATATATATAAGAATTAGATCCAAGAATTATATTTCTCGATATTTTGATTTTGATAGGCTATAAACTAAAGTAATAATCTTACCTATCTCACCTAGCCTCATGAGATTAAAAAAGTGTATGAGTAAGGAGCATTACCATTCCTTTAATCAACATGAGACACCAAATATAAAAAAGAGTTATCAAGAATTGTAAATTCTTTTTTATAATTATCATAATATAAAGGGTGACACTGTAGACCTTTACAAGTTATCTAAGTTGGAGATACATAAAACATTGACAAATCAATCCACGAGCCTTGGAAATAAAAAATAAGCATGCCACTCATTAAATTGCATGGAATAAATCATCTATTTTTAAGGTCACGGTCAAGCCAGCACACCAAATTGGTGTATAAGACCCCCTTGTTTGTGGGACAAGGGACCCCCCTCTGCCCAGCGATTTGACTGGTAAAGTCTATGAAGGTATGCATACCCTACCCCCCTCTGGATTTAAACCTATGGCCTCTTAAGAGGAAACACATGTTCTTAACCATTAGACCCACGAAGATGGAAACCGGGCTAACAATGATAAAAACGGATCCTAATAGCAAAAGTCAATGAAATAATGAAATTTCTAGCGGAATCACTTATATATCAATTACGTTTTTGCTATTAATGGGAACCATTCAAAATGAATCTATGTTTGTTTCCATTGACACATTAGATTCTAAAAAAAAATCTTAATGTCTATTTAACAAACCATTTAAAAACCAGCCCAAAATATTAACTGCACGTGTTAAAGATAGTGTCTTTAATATATAGTGACTTAAAATTGATGATCCTTGATTTGTCCTTGGAATCTAAGTTTTATACATGGAAAACACTTATATAACTCTTGGATCTTCTTGATGGGAATTGCATGGAAATTTTTCCATCAAAATAAAAAATCACTTAATAATATTGTATAAAAATAAGAAAATAGTATTCCAATTATATTCCAAGGTTTATGCTTGTTGATTAAGTAAGTTTGTCGACCTAGTCCGTCAACTTAATATTGTGGTTGACCATCAAGATGGCTCAACCCAAATTGGTTTCAAGACCCTCAAATTTTTGTTCGATCGACAAGTGAGCTTGACTCAACAAAGATCTTCTAGAATTCTCTCTTGCTGGCTCGACTTGGAAGTTCCTTGTGGCATGTATATGGACCTCGTAAATTGAAGATCCAATTTGCTTAAACATTGAAAAGATCTCATATTGCATACCATTGGATGCCTTAGATCCTATGTTGACCATTCAACACCCCCTCATCACTAGACTGGTATCCATTGAATCAACTGGTAGACAAGGCGAACATCTATTTGATTCAACTGACTTGCATATGTGGGTTTGACCAGCCTTCTTTCGACTGGTGCTTGTTGACTTTCGGTGAACTGAGCTTCTACTTGCTCATGGAATGATGGTATATTATATCCTTCCTCCTTTTTTATCTGAGTGTGGATATTCCTATTACATTCTCTGCTATAAAATAGTTGTATGCAACAATTTGACTAGTTTGTATTGGTGGTTTCTTTGTTGGATGACCAGATGTGAGTTTTCCATTCTATATGCCAGGAAACATAGTTTGTGAGAAGTTGAATGATAAGCCAATTCCTTTATTGTGGTCTATTTGCACTCTTTGTGATTATATTTTTCACTTCATCAACGATGGGAATGTTGGATGAAGATGAATCCTTGATGCTTCAAAAATTACAAGAGATTCATGAGAAGAAGGATATTGCCTTGGAAGAATCTCACAGTTGACTTCATGCAGAAGTCACTTCTTTACAAAGTGTCGTTGCACAATTACAAATTGAAAATCAACGACTAAGTAGTAAATTGTAGACAATTCATACCCAACTAGAAGATGAGGTTTCTCTCTTTCAAACTAGCCTTTTGTAGTGCTTTGATGAAAAGTATAGGAATATTGTTGACCTAGAACAGACCATGGAGACCATATTTCAAGATCTAGTGGATGAATTTGGCGATAAAACCGATCTTGTTGATAACCCCGTGAAATAGGTTACATTCCTCTCTCGTGAAAATGCTTCCTTGAAGACATAAAATGAAGGGCTAAAAACTCAGTTGAAATATGCAGAAGATGTGTTCCAGACTAATGTGACTGAGCACTTCAGAAGGGTTGTTGCCATGGGGAACACTATTGCTATCAATTTTTAGACTCTTGTAGACAAAAAAATTTGGAGTACTTCACACACACCTAGGATTTATTTTTCCTAAGGTTTTCCCTATGTTTATTAGTCATTATCCAGTCTCCTAAAGTTTTGGGAGAATTTTTTCTTCAGTGGAGTCTAGATGCTACATTGGGATTATCACCATGCAACATTGAGATCATCACCAGCTAATGCGCACTATCATTGGGATCATCACTGGACTATCACATTAATCATGATTCCCTGATCTCCTCCTCACTTCACTCAGTTTCAGTTAGTTAACCGAAGACTAATAAACTAGTTAACTCATACTAGGTGGCATTTCACTCCCGTAACTGCCTGAGAGACTAGACTAGGTAGAATTTTACTCCTGTAATTGTTGGTGTGTGTCCAGATCACTCTAGACCACCACTGTGGCGCATTAGTTACTCATGTATCCTATATCTATTGTAAATTATTCACTCTTTGAGTGTGGAATACGGTTAATGAGAATTCTTCCATTCTTTCTCTCTTTCTTCTTCTTTCTCAATTTGTCTCTGCAAATGTGTGTGGTATTTTATAGCTAGATCTATTTTGTGCAGGTTCAACACATTTACATGGTATCAGAGCCGACAGACTGCTAAACAAAAGCTACACCAAATTATTTTTTGCAGGTATTGAAGATTGAAGAACTCATAAAAGATGGATTATTCACTGGCAATACTTCTCATGCCTCATAACTATTTGGAGTGGAAGAAAAAAATTATGCTTATGCTCAGATGCAGAGGCTTGTACCAAATAACTATGGCAATGGAAGTAAAGCTTGATTTCGTCAATGAGAAAACAATTTTCTCAATAGACAAGACATGGCCATAGGATGTATCCTCTGGTTTATTTCTCCTGAAATTCTCCATCAAGTATATGATGACTCACAAAAGTCAACTCCAAATGAATTATGGACCAGATTGGAGGTTCTATTCGGGAATAAATAAGATTGTGAAGATTTCATGCAGGAGGTTGAACAGATAGATCCAGAAGAGAAGCCATCAGAAGATCAAGCCTCTTATTATGAAGAGTCTTCTACAAAAGTATTTGCACAAATTTGTATTCCATTAATTGAAGATGATGGATACTCCATTTCAGATTTGTTTTCTGAATTTCATGTAGAAGATATATGGCATGCATCTCAGGGGTCACATGCAGACATTTTTCCATGTGCAATGCATGCATCTCAGGAGACAAAAAGGGAGTTGTGCACATCAGACTCAATTATGATATTTTTCGAGCAAAATTTGCAGAAACAAATTGGATATTTGAATTCCTCTCGAGAAAATATCCAACTTCAAAAAACAAATCATTCAAAAAGGAGTTCAGGAAGTGAAGTTATGATCATTTTAAAATCAACAAAATTTCAGCATTTTTTCGAAAACGGCTGCACGGTTTTCAAAGTTTCATCCAAAATTTATTTGGATCTTATTCATTACAAGAAAAGAATGTGGATATGTGTGGACATCTCAATGGTGCATCTACTTCATTAGATACGCACAGACATCTACATCTTCAACAATATCTTCAACGAGCACAAACTTGCACAGTTGTGAGGTCCTCTTGGAGTGAAGGACAAGGTTGCTCAGCTCCTTTTTGTTCATTCTCATTTTATTTTTTTATGCATTGTAATTTGAGGGGGGGATTTCCCATGAGGTTTTACCTCTTTCCTCATTTATTTCAGTGTATCTTTTGTATTTGGGTACCTAACATGGCCTCGTTGTTAGGACTCATTCTTTATTTTCACCATAGTGATGTTCAGGGGAGGTGTTGGAGTACTTCACGCACACCTAGGATTGATTTTTCCTAAGATTTTCCCTATGTTTATTAGTCATTATCCAGTCTCCTAAAGTTTTGGGAGAATATTCTCTTCAGTTTTCACTTCATTTTGATCAGTTGAGTGGAGTCTAGATGCTACATTGGGATTATCACCATGTAGCATTGGGATCATCACCATCTTATGTGCATTGTCTTTGGGATCATCACCGGACTAGTGCATTAATCATGATTCCCTGATCTCCTCCTCACTTCACTTTGTTTCAGTCAGATAACTAAAAATTGATAGACTAGTTAACTCGGACTAGGTGGCAGTTCACTCCCGTAACTGCCTAAGAGACTAGACTAGGTGGTCGTTTACTCCTATAACTGTTGGTGTGTGTCCAGATCACTCTAGACCACCACTATAGCGCATTAGTTACTCATGTATCCTATATCTATTGTAAATTATTCACTCTTAGAGTGTGGAATACGGTTAATGGGAATTCTTTCATTCTTTCTCTCTTGCTTCTTCTTTCTCAATTTCTCTCTGCAAATGTGTGTGGTATTTTCTAGCTAGATCTATTATGTGCAGGTTCAACACATTTACAAATTTGAGGAGAATTATAACCTTCTTGAAGAAATGGAAGAAGACATAAAATCTCTTCCTCATACAACAATGATAACAAATGTCATCCACCTGATGGAAGAAAATACCAAGCTAACTTGCGAGGTTTCCCACTTGCAGAACTCCATTGATTAGCTTCGTGAAGTTGCTCCTCTTCAAGAAGATAAAAATCGACTTTTTTATGAGTATCAAGCATTGAATAATGATTATGATTCCCTATTTTTGTAGCTAACTAAGAAGGATGATACTCCTCAAATCTTACAGACTGTTGAACAAAAGAAGATTGATGTTGTTGAGCTTCTAGACTGGCATGTTTCTTCTTCCACCATTGTTGCTAGTTCAACTATTTGTGATAAGAATATTGATGTTGTTGAGCTGCAAATCTCACCCATTTCTTCTCCACCAAATACTTATGTTTGTAAGAAATATGTTGTCAATTTATGCTTTGAAAGTGATAATTATGTTGTTTCACCCAGCTTTGAAATACACACTATAGGTATAGGATCATGACTGCTCATCAAGATGGGATATACTAGAGGAGAACATGGGAAGAATGGACATAGTATTGATTCTCCTATTTTTCCTATGATGATGCCACTAAGAACAGGTCTTGGATATGATGTTTTTGTTTCCTCCTTGACTACACCTTCCCTTGCTACAAATATGGAAGTTTTGTTCATTGCAGGTGGAGTTCAGATTGATTTGTCGGTAAAGCCATCTCCTGAATAGATTGATGAGATGGTTGTTCATGACATACCATATTCTAATAATATTGTTGTTGATGACGTTGTTGTTGATATACCAAGTTGTTCATTAGACCCTGAGCCTATGTCTCTTGATCAACCTACATAGCCTTATGTGCCTTATCATCATCCTCGCCATCGAAATAATGAAAATCATGCTTTATGATCTTTTTAGAAGAGACGTGAATGACAAAACCGTGGACCCATTCTGACTACCAAGATACACTATGGTTAGATTGATGAGTGGTCATGGGAACATTTGAACCGTTTTTTGAAGAGTTCCTACCATTTTGTTTCATCGACTATACAGACGTACAATGCTCCTCTTCATTACTGATACTTTTCAATGATCGACCACATGGTTCGACCCGAATTGAAAATTGACTGGAATTCGACTAAGATATTAGACGACTGGGATTCGACCCAACTTGATAGTCGAATATAGGTGTTTTCAAATGTTCATTTATCAATTGTTTTTCGACTATCTATTGTCTGTTGATTGGTGTGTTTCAAAAAAGATTTGTTGTTGATGCACTGACCCTTAGTTGTGTTTAAGGGGGGGAGTAATTAAAGTTGTTGATGTGTAAATCCAACTGATATGATTGGATTTGCTGAGACCGATCAAACCATGTTTGGCTATGTTATTGGGAGTTGTACTTCTACATTGTACCTATTGCAGAGACTATTGGATTGACAAAGATTAATTATATTGGTGTGTTCTTGTCTAGTATCCTAATAGACTAGATAGTGTTGTCTTGATGTTTAGTCGACTGACCGAATCAGAACATATTTCAATAGCTGATTTTGCATCCCATTTGTAATGGATGACTATTCTTTTGGCCTTCATATGTGTTGATGGTGATTATAACTCCTCAACAGTGTTGTTGTACCATCTTGTGATCATCTTTTGCAGTCAAGACAAATTCAAGGGCAAATGTTGCAGAATTTGTTTTCCTCCAAAATGAGTTTATCGGGGGGTGTTGGAACATGCAGTTATTTTGTAATCTCACTTTTTTAGATTGATTTAGTAGACCATATATTTGGTTTGATGACCCACTAAACCCTTGGTTGACCATGTCCACTTATGGATCCTCAATCCACGTTTTATGGATAGGTGCAACAGCCTTCACCCTAGTTTGTTGAGTTTGGTCCATGACCAAACCTATTTATATATGATCTTAGTGATCGGTCTATTATCATCTCAAATTGTCAGATCATCTCGAGAGATTTTCTCTCTCTCTCCTTGAGCAACTTGTGCTTCAGTGCTACGGTGTCTTTTAACAACACCACTTGATCTAGATTTTATGAGCAGAACAAAATGACTACAGATTGTTAACAGGTTCTTAACAAAAAATAACAGAGGTACAATAAAATTGGTTTTCTATTCAATAAGGAAATAAGTTGAAACTGTAAAATGCAGCGGAAACAAGCTTGCTGGAATGGTGGAAACTTATCTCTGAGAAGAGATGTGACGGTTGTGCTCATTCACAAGAATATCATTAAAATGAGGCTCTGAATGAATTTTTACAATAAACAATAATGCCAAAAACCCTAGACATCCAAAAACCTAACCCTAGGAGATGAAGCGCCAAAAGTCATGTGGGCCCCGTCTGGGTAAGTTTACATCAACTTCCCGGGGTCATAACTTTTGCATACGATATATGTTTTAGGTGTATGATAGCACGTTTGAAAGGTATCATAGAGGAGATTCATTTTGGGGGATCAATCATGCCTTCAAGTATCATTGTGAATCTCGATCTCGAAAAACCTTCATTTATGCCCTCAAAATGGCCCCGGAAGTTAAAACTGCTAAAAATAGTAAATTGCCAAAATTTCCATAAAATTGTTTTGAGCCAGTTGGAAAAGGTGGGTGGAAAATGATATACACCTAGATCAATCCTCCCTCATTAGGAAGCAATGGTCTCCATTGCGTTGATTTCCCCCATCAGATGAGGAAATTTCTATTGAATTTGGCCCCGAGTGAGCCACTTGCCTTGGTGCAGGAGCTGCCCTGCTTTGACAACTCAATAAAGATGGATCCTTTGTTGTCGAGTGCCCTTGATCTGTGTGTCCACAATATGATCATTGAATTCCTATTGTATGCATTCAGGGTTGAGATCGATTGGTGTCAATTGTTCTATTACGTCTGAGGTGTCCAATAATGGTGGGAAATAAGGGCGAAGGAGATCCACATTGAACATTGGGTGCAGGCCAAGGAAAGGAGGAATGTTGAGCTCAAAAGCATTATCCCCCACGGCCTTGTTGATGGTGTACGGCCCATAACGGAGAGGGTGAAGCTTTTGATGGGGTCCTGTAAGGCGTTCTTTCTGCAAGTGCAACCAAACTTTGTCACCCACCTGAAACTTATGTGGCACTCGATGTTAATCATGGCGCTTCTTGTACTTGTCATTGGACTTCTGTAGGATATCTTGAACCTATTGACAGATGTGTTGGATCCACTCAATGAACCGGGTGGCTTTGTTAGCTTCAATTTGAGCAAGAGATGAGTCGGTCGAGGTGATCGCAAGGGGAAATGCAACATCTATGGGACCCAATGGTTGGAATCCCAACCCCACCTGAAAGGGGTTGTGGTCGGTTGAGCTATGCAGGGCTCGGTTGTAGCTATGTTGGACATAGAGAAGGCTCGCATCCCATGTGCAGTGGTACTTTGAATTATACATGTGAAGGATATGCACAATCATTCGATTTACAACCTTGGTTTGGCGATTTGTCTGCGGGTGGAAGGTCGTGGATTTGGTGATATTGGTTTCCAGTAGTGACCAGAGGCTCAACCAGAATGTGTTGAGAAATTGACTGTCCTGAACTAAGAAAAGGGTTTGTGGGACTCCAAAATGTACCCAGACTCGTTTAAAGAATATCTTGGCATTGGCCTCTGTTGTGATGTTCTTCTTGCAGGCAACCAAAATCGCCATCTTAGAAAAGCGATCAACAACCACAAAAGCACAGTCATTTCCCCGCTTGGTGGATGGGAGGCTCAACATGTAGTCCATTGAGATGGATTCCTATGGCCTGTCAGGAGTAGGAAGAGGGGTGTACAGGCCCTATTTCTTAGTGGTCGGTTTGGCAATAGCGCAGGCAATGCAGGACCTGATATAGTTGTTGACCTCCTGTCGAAGTTTCGGCCAGTAGAAATGTTTATGTAGCATCACCACTGCCTTTTCGATGTTGAAGTGTCCTGCCACCCGACTATAGTGGGATTCCTAGATCATATTTGCTCGCTCGCTTGATGGGACACAGATATGGCCCAGATGACACAACAACCCATCCTGAAGATGGAAATTATCGACAGTTTCGTTTGCACCTAACATTTGGTAGGTGGTGGTGAAGTCTGGGTTTGTCTCATAGAGTTGGGGCCATCCAGAGGTCTCATGGCCAAAAGATTCTAGTACCATGGTGAGTGTCGCAACTGGAGGTCTGTTGAGGCAATCAGCGACGCAATTGGTGATTCATTTTTTATACTTGATGTTGAGGTGGAATTGTTGCAAGTATGTGGACCACTTTTGATGGCAATCATTCTACAATTTTCCTTGTGTCTGCATGTGGATTATGATCAATGCGAATGATTGTCTCCTTCCCAAGAATGTAATGTCTCCACTAGTGGTAAGCTTGCACAATGGAGTACATTTCTTTGTCATAAGTAGGGTACTTACGGACAGCAGCTGATAGTGTCTCACTATGATAGGCCACGGGGTGGCCGTGCTGAGTGAGAATGACACCCACCATATAGTCTGAAGCATCTGTCTCGACCTTAAAGGGATGATGCAGTTCTGGTAGTGAAAGTATTGGGATAAGCACAAGCGTTGCTTCAAATAATTGAATTCTTGTTGTTGGGACTGGCCCCACGCAAATTTTCCCTTACCACCACCCCTAGTTATTTGGCTGAGGGCCCATGCAATATGGGAGAATCCCAAGATGAACCTGTGGTAGAAATTGGCAAGGCCCAAGAAGCTCTGAAGCTATATGAGTTTGGTTGGGGTTGGCTAGTCACGGATGACTTGGATCTTGGCTGGATCCACATGTACTCTGTATTGATCAACATTGTAGCCCGGGTAATGGACCCTGTCCATGTCGAAGGAGCATTTTTCCAAGTTGGCATATTGCTTGTGTGATCGCAGGGTGTGCAGAACCTGTTGAATATGTTGCAAGTGTTCATCCCAAGTCTTGTTGTAAATGAGAATGTCATCCAAGTACACCACTACAAAAGTATTGGTGAATGGTCGCAGGATATTGTCCATCATCCTCATGAAAGTGGCTGGAGCATTTTTCAAACCAAAGGGCATGACCAACATTCAAAAAGGCCTTCCTTTGACTTGAAGGTGGTTTTCCAAACATCTGTTTGTTCTATCGAGACCTGGTGGTAGCCAGACTTCATATCAATATTACTGAAGTATTTGGCCCCCATGATTTGATCAAGGAGGTTGTTGATTTAGGGAATCGGGTACCAGTTTCTGCCTATAATTTTATTCAGAGCCCGGTAATCATTGAAAATTCACCGGGTTCCATCTTTATTTTGTACCAGCACAATTGTGTTCCCGCAAGGTGATGAGCTGGGATGGATGTGCCCCTTGTGGAGCAGTTCTTGGATCTATCTCTTGATCTCCTCATTCTCTAATAGAGAGCAGCGATATACTGGATCATTGGGCAGCGGTGCGTCGGGGGTCAGATCGATGGGGTGCTTGACTTGGCAGTGCAGAGGTACCCTGGTAGGTGAGGAGAAGATATCTGAGTATTCTTCCACAACCTTATCTACTTTCTTCTACTGTGTGGATATGGCTATGATCTTTCACTTATTCAGAGAGCGAATCACAAAGAAGAAAAACATCCTCGTCTAAGAGATGACCTTCTTGCATTGCTTTGCAGGGATCAAGGAAATAGCACTAGGTGGGATTGCCTCGGGTATCCTGTACAATTTCCTGTTCAAACTAATAATAACACTACGAGGCCTAGACTCATATACATCATGACGTTTCCATAAATAAGGTTAGACCAAAATAACATCACAAACTTTGAGAGGAGAAGCATCACACAATACCTCGTCTTTGAAGGGATTGATGTCGTACAACAATCGGCATTGTTGGCTGACGCGGAGATCACTTCCTTGGCAGAGCCATCCAATGGTGTAGGGTTGTGGGTGCGGCATTGTCGACAGGGCCAGCCGCTTGACGACCTCTACTGAGATGAGGTTCTTCTGTCTACCACTATCAATGATGAAGTACAACGGGGTGCCTTTTACCCACATATGTGAATGGAAGAGGAGTTCTCCTTCTTCTGGCTCGTCTAGTTCACCATGTTGGAGCTTGGTGGTAGCAATGGTGGCACTGGGCTCCATGTCAATGATCCATATTCCCCTTTCTGGTTCTGGATCAAAATCAGAACCCGCATCTGATTCAGAGGCTTTCACTTCGGCCACTAGTGATTGCTTTGAGCGGAAGTCAGCAATGTTATGCCAAGGGCTCTTATGGAAGTCGCACCACTTCCCAGTATCTTTCTTTGTCCTTACGGTGTTCTTCTTTTCTTACGGCTTGGACTGGTTGTCCTGATACTATCCATATTTGTTTTGTCCTTTGTTCTATGGTTTGGGGCCACCCTTTCCTGGATTTTTTTGTGTGGGGTTCCCAAGCCCAAATTGTCGCATCTTTTGTTTAAGCTTCTGCTCGATTTTGACGGCATATCGGTAGGTCGTGCCCAAGGATGAGATGTAAAGAAATTCCATTTCAATCTGGATGTATCTATGCAGATCATCGCGATACTTGAGCACCATATGTTGCTCTGAATCTTTGATACCCAACTTGGTGTGTAATGTATGGAAGATATTTGTGAAATCTAGCACTGCTTGGTCACTTTCTTGCCGCAGTGTGGTCCATTTGGTATACAAGTCGTCATAATTTATGACAGGGTAGTATTGTTCCTTAATAGAATCCATGAAGGATTCCCAGGTGGAGGTGACTGTAAATAATGAGGGTTCCTCTATTTCCTTTTTCTCACAGAAAGTTTCCCACCAATCTTTGACATGGGGAACGGCTTTGAGGAGTGCAAAAGTAATTTTTTCTCTATTCAAAAAGTTATGGACAGAAAAAAAAACCCTTCTAGTATATTCAACCACTTGTCTACAGCATCTGCGTCTATCTGAAATTCAAATATAGGAATATCTAAGTTTATTTTTACCTTGAAGGGGGCGGCACCTCTGCTCGAAGAAGATGTGTCGCTTGTTGGTAGCCACCGAAGGATTTTCGCGAAACTATCCATCATCTTTTTCCTTTGTTGTGTGAGGGATTCCTCAATCAACAGTTTGAAAGGATCTCATGTCCCTTCATATTTGTTTTCTCCTGCCATGATAGGTCGCTTGGGTGTGTGAGATATTTTTTCCTCGAGAGAAACAAGCTCGAGACCCAACTCTGTGTACTCCGACCTCGTTGGGGGCATGCATTAAGACGACAAGGAGAAGACTTCTCTGGTACCATTGATATGGATTTTATGAGAAGAATGAAATGACTACAGATTATTAACAGGTGCTTAACACAAAATAACAGAGATACAGTAAAAATGGTTTTCTATTCAATAAGGAAATAAGTTGAAACTGTAAAATGCAGCGGAAACAAGCTTGTTGGAATGTTGGCAGCTTATCTCTAAGAAGAGATGTGGCGGTTGCGCTCATTCACAAGAAGATCATTAAAATGAGGATTTGGAGGCACTTTTACAATAAACAAGAATTCCAAAAAATCTAGACATCCAAAAACCTAACCCTAGGAGATGAAGCGCTAAAAGTCATGTGGGCCTCGTCTGGGTAAGTTAGTACATCAACTTCCTGGGGTCGTAACTGTTGCATACTATCTTCGTTTTAGGTGTATGATAACCCGTTCAAAAGGTATCGTTGAGGAGATTCATTTTGGGGACTCAATCATACCTTCATCTATCATTGAGAAGCTCGATCCTGAAAAACCTTCATTTAGGCCATCAAAATGGCCCCAGAAGTTAAAACGGCTAAAAATAGTAAATTGCCAAAATTGTCAGAAAACTGTTTTGAACCAATTGGAAAATGTGGGTAGCCACCGATATCCACCTTGATAACCACTCTCTCAGATCTATTTTCCTTTGCATTAAATCCATTTTCCAACAGTTCTATCAACTTATCAACATCACTCTAAATGAAAGAATTCTTCTTACATTCCAAAGAGTCACAATTGCATAAAAAATTGGAGACAAACTCAATATCCTACTTGGATTCACAAGACAAGAGGATCGATTATGGACTCTAAAAAACAAGAAATATCAACATGAATCATTGAAAGTATTGTCCCCAACCACATCTGGGATGTCTAACACGAAGTCATTAGGATCCATATAATCATCATCATTAACATGATCCACAAGATGTGAGTCAATGATTGGATGCTAAACTTATTGGACCTCTTCCTCTAACACTTATTCTTTCTCTCCTCCATTTTATTAGTCTTCTTCATGATCGTATTCTTCCAGTACATACTTTATATCCCTTCCTCTTGGATCATATATAACAACAATTGACCAACCTACTCTACTTGGCACCTTCAAAATAAAATACCTACTTGCATTGACTCAAAAGAACATAGGGATTTGTATTCACCTCATGGATAGTGGTATTAATCATGGTAAATCCATTATCATGATCAATAAAAATGATTTCATCACCTCGTAGTGAAAATCTATTCCACCAGACCTTAAAGAGAACTACTTTAAAGGACTTCAAGTCTACATCAAGTATATCTTCCAAATAACTATAGTATCTCAAATTAGATGTAATTGGACATCTGCCACCCCTATGGGAAATATTAGTAACCTTAAAGCATGCAGTTATCCCACAGTAAAAAGTTTTCATAGGTTTGGTACCATATTAAAAATAATTTTGATGCTTCACCTACATGCTCAACATGTTAAATTAATTGTCAATTGATAAATATATGTACTATTTAAATTAAGGGACCAAAAACAACGCATAAATGGGAAATAAAAATTTAAAATCAATGGGTAATGCTTACATCCATATACCAGATCAATTGACTTTTGTATCATATTTGTATAATTATCCACATAAGCTCTTCTAATCAACTATGCATCCCCACTCGATGATAAATTGTGATTAACTTCATTACACCATTCTACTATACCTTCATCTAGTTGAGATTATTTTCAATGTATAAATGTAGTGCACCCCACTCTTTACTACCTAGATGAAAATGTAACATCCCCGTTTTCAAACCCCAAACTAGAAATGTATATTGTAAATGTAATATATAGTCGAGGTCCAAGCGATGTAATATGTAAATGATGTATATTGAATATAATGAATATTATGCTTTATTGGCTATAGATGGACAGATATGGATATTTGGGGCTCGGGAAGATTCACAAGCAAGTTTGGTTTGCCAAAGAGAATTGTCGAGTGTTGATGTTGTGTTGTAAATAAACGGTTCATATTGCTTTGACTTGGTGTTCGGCGGTGGAAATTCATCTGTGGGCCCAAGGAAGGTGTAGTGGATCAATGATGAATATTTCACTTTATTGAAATCAACGACTCAAATTTAAAAGATGTTATAATAGTAAAACAGTCAAATTTCTACAAAATTTTATAGTTTTTGAAGGTAATAAACTTGTGGGGCATTTTTGAGGCCCTAAATGACTTTTTTAGGTAATTGAAATCCATGAGAACTCGAAGAAATATTTCCAATGAGATACTTCGAGCACAAAACATATCTCTCGTGAGAAAGTTAGAACTGAAACAATTAAGGTCAAATTTCAGTACCAATTTACTTCTAGAAGGCATAACTCCTTGCTCGGAAGTTTTTTGGGGGCTTAGGAGCAGTCTATGGAAATATTATGAACTACAGAAGACAACCATGGATCCATATTTGGAATCTAGGTATGTAAAATTGTGTAAGAAGAGAAATAAGACACCTATGCCAATTTTCACATGCAACTCTATGTGACTAATTTCAGATCTGAAAATTGTTTCCTAGTGATCTAATAGTAAAACCCTAATTGTTATCATTGAACAAATTTACACTGAAACTATTGACTGAAAACATATGCAGTGGAAACACAAATATCAGAGATGAAACATCAATACACATGAGACACAATTTCAGTAATGAAATCTTGTTATCATCAGAAATCCTGAGGGAAAAACTAGCCCTTCTAGCTAATACAATATCACCAAAATAAGAGGACAACCTTCTTCTCCAAAGTCACCAAAACTGAGAACAACCTTGTTCTCTAATAATCATATAAATCTGAAATCCAATCCTTAGCAATATATGGAAATCTCCTCTGCACATGAATATGTTTTAGACCACATGTACGGCCTACTGACATCACTTGTCATCCTATACGGATATGTCTGCCCAGAAACTCCAGATACATGATTTACCAACTAGCAACCCACAAAAATATGTTGTTTTCTCCACTGCAAATTGCATATACCCTATATGTTATTCATATGTTTTCAACCCATTTATATGCGTGCTTTTTCCTCCTACAAACCATGTATGATACAAAAAAATTACTCCACGTGAATGCCCTTATGTGCTTCTCTCTCATGGGCCAAATTCACCACATTACAGACTTCCCCTTAGCAGAGATCACCAATCCTCCTAGCACAAGTGCATACTCACTTATGATAGCTCCATCATGTCTCCACCCACTCTACATGATGTGTAATGTCACAATGACCTCTCTTCTTTATATACAATCCTAAGGTGTCACCATAGAATCCCCTCCACAAGTCAACATCAAATTAGACTTTCCTTATGGGTGTGAAGCCCCAACACAAGTCCACAAATCCCTTCATCAAACCCATGAAGCCCCCAGTCAAATCGAACAGTGTTTCCAAACCGAAAGTGTGAAGTGGTGCCCATGATGATTCCCACATGTCGAATACCTAGGGTCATGTGAGAATACCTTCCCGAAGCTACAAAAATAAACACTCCATCTTAGCAAGGGAGGAATTTCATCCTCCATCATCACCTGGAAGTATATCTATCTCCCATACTGGATCCTATACCACATATTATCTCCAATCCATATGATTGTATGCTCCTTCTATCACCGAAGAAAATACTTCTCTCCAGTCCTCCTGATTGGTTGCATCCTTGATCACTTAAGAAAATATTGTTGTCTCACATGATCCCATCCTGGAAGACATCCTTCTCATAGAATATTCCTGCCTCTAAACCTCCTGTCTGGCCATCTCAACCCATGATACCAATTTGGCAGTCTTGGAATATGCCTCTCTCCCATATGGACTTGAAGTTTGGATCCCACTAAGAGATTGAATCTCCCTTTGAGCCTCATGACTCCCTCTGAAGTCGGACTTCCTCTGATCCTCGTGACTACCTCTAAGTCCAAACAACCTCTAGAGTTACTTGTTCCCTAACCACTATCCTCTACATATTCCTTGGAGGCTAGTCCTCCCTACTAGATCATGAGGGTGGACTCCCTCTGAGCCGGTACTACTGGTGGGGCCACCTGCCTCACCTCTTGTGGAACTACCTACTCTTCAGCATATGTCTCTCTTCTCCTACTGGTCACAACACACATAGGTTGGCCCTCTCTAACTCCAAGAACCAATGTTAATCTAAAGTTAGATCCTCTGGGAATAAAGTACACTTGTCTAACTCAAAATAATGTATGGTACCCCTTTCTCTCAATCTCTGAGACTGAGAGAATACTCCTCCTAAGTTTTGGAAAGCATAACACATTTGACACCCTCAACACCTCTACTAAATCCAATTACAATGATACTATATTAGATCCTCATACTACATGCTTGACTCCCATGCCAAGCTTCACACACAAGTATGAGCCAGTCTTGGTGAAAGTTTCAAACAACTCTATAACACCTGTCATATGGAAAGATGCTCTGCTATCCACCAACTAAGTCCCCATGCTAGAGACTATACCTGAAAGGGAGGATACCAACAATATCTCCCTCTGGAACCAGTATGCAACCTCATCAACCTCTATTTTTTATATTTGTTGCCTTCTTCCACTTCCCCTCAGGTGTGGACACTGTGAAGAAAAATTACCATAGTCGTGATACTCAAACCATCGGTATCGTCGCTGGACACCAACTGAGTCTCATCCTAGATACAATCAATCCATATCCTCTCAAACCCTGACAACATCTCTCGTGCGCATATCCCATACAAAAAAGGTTCCCAAAACCTAGTAATACCAACTCAACATCCAATAACACCTATCCATCCTGGAACAACACTATATAGTCCTACTCCTCAATCCCTTAGGCTAAGAACACACTCATGGCACCCATATCACATTTTCCACTGGCAACACACCCCCTGATTCCATCTGGAATATCACTTATCTAGATCCTTGTACTACATGTTTGATCCTCCTACCAATATCCTCATACATACCTGAGTTAGACACTGTGAAATTCATGAACAAATCTTGTGCCCTTGTCATGTTTCAGTGGCTCTCACTGGATAAGAACCATGAAATCCTCCAAGGAAATAATCATGCTTCCCTGAGTCACAACCATCCAATGAACTTCTACCCAAGTCCATCATCCAAGCCACCAAAAAATTTCTCTGTTTGCACATGCTACCACTGAACCTGTGTCCCCATATGAATAGTCCCAAGATATGGTTGAAAACTCAGTTTATTCCACTCTACACCTCTGCAAATCATCTTTGTATTTTCCTCATCCTCAAGGGTCAAATACCTCATACATCGTCATACCTTGACAATGTGAAACTCTCTGGCCCAATGAAGACTTTATCTCATCAACATGTGATACACATGAAACTATCTCATTCGTGCCAAAACATCCAAGTTGTACCCATCAAAACTTACTATGACAAGTCACCGGAAGTCCATCCACATGGATGGAAATCTGCCACACAATATACTATTCTGATCTGGGCTCTCCGACAATCCACCAGAACTCCCAACCTGCCACACCACTGACCTGCAATATTCCGTATTAACTCCTCATCTAGATAGTCTTCTCCATGTATCAAACTAGATACCATCTAACGTGTTTCCACCTGCAACCATCATTGTATCTCCCTCTTAGAGTAATCACCTGTGACCTGCCCGAAACAAAAACAACACTCCTTCAGTGTTTTATAAAAATATGTGCCTCAAGATGATCCCCTTCTCTTCAGATCCCAAGATCTAAAATCATTTCAATTTTCACATGCAACTCTATGTGACTAATTTGAGATCTGAAAATTGTTTCCTAGTGATTTAATAGTAAAACATTAACTATTATCACTGAACAAATTTACACTAAAATTATTGAATGAAAACATATGCAACGGAAACAAAAAGATCAAAGATGAATCATCAATACACATGAGACACAATTTCAGTTCTTTAATATTGTTATCATCAAAAATCCTAAGGGGAAAACTAGCCCTCCCAACCAATACAATATCACCAAAATCTGAGGACAACCTTGTCCTCCAAAGTTACCAAAATTGAGAACTACCTTGTTATCCAATGATCATACAAATCAAAAATCCAAACCTACACAATATCTGGAAATATCCTTTTCACATGAATCTATTGTAGACCACATGTACGGACTGCTAACATCACATGTCAGCCTATATGGATATGTACCTTCTCATAAACTTCAGATACGTAATTCACCAATTAGAAACCCACGAAAATATGTTATTTTATCCACTTCAAATTGTGTATACCCTATACACAATTTGTTCATCTGCAACCCGCGTATATACATGCTTTGTCCTCTTGTGAACCATGTATGGTATGAAAAAAAATTATCCACACATGCGACCTTCTCCGCTTCTCTCTCTTGGGCCAAATTCACCACCTTGCAGACTTCCCCTTAGCTGAGATCATCAATCCTCCTAGCAAAAATGAATAATCACTTTTGTTATCTCCATCATGTCTCCACACACTCTACATGATGTGTAATGTCACAATTACCTCTCTTATTTATATACAATCCTTAGGGGTCACCATAGAAGCCCCTCCATAATTCAACATCAAATTAGGATTTCCTTTTGGGTGTGAATCCCCAACACAATCCCACAAATCCCATAATCAAACCCATGAATCCCCCACTCAAATCCAAGGGGGTTTTCTCCAAACCCGAAAGTGTGATGTAAATATTGAAGGGAATCACCTATTAGATGATGGAAATATTGAAGGGAATCACCTATTAGAGAGTGTATAAAGAGCTTAATTGAGATATTGTTGTTGCCCATAATCTTGAAGCAATCCATCATGGTGAAAGCCTCAAAGTGGCACGTACTATCTTCTCCAAAGTGCCTCCAAAATTAGGTAACTCTAGTATATTTGGAGGGAACCATGTTTGTTGATGGTGGGGGGGGTGTAGGAGGTTATCTAAAGATTTAGTTAAAGGAAAGTCTTGTGGCTTTGCACATTCCTCTACTACTAAAGTGTGATTTTTGATGAGTATGACCACTAAAAAAAGGTACACTTTTGTTAGGATGGGACATCCTACCACCACTCCCCACACATGGCTAAGGGAATGGTCTTGAACTAAATAAGGGAAGTTTTGTTTTCAAAATTGTGCATAGAAACCACCCCCCCTAAAATGTAATAGTTTGGGGTTGTGATATTGTTGGTAACAATACATATCCAAAAAATTGTGAAAAATAAGTTTGAGTGGGTGTTATGGTTGGGAGGAATACTTGTCTAAGATGCTTCAAAGTTGTTAAGAGGTATACTTGTCCTCGTGGTTAGGAGAATTTTGGGATGTGTGTTTTCCCCTAAGGAATTTTTGGGATGTGTGCTTGTTGTGGGACATACATTGAGATTTGTACTTGGTTGGTGGGTTGTGTTATGGTTGTCATGAGAATTTGGTTCTCATTAGAAAGAATTATTTTATGGAAACTTGTCTAGGGTAGGGAACCTCTTAAATGCTTGGGAAGGATGTTGAGAATTCCTTAGGCAACATTCGAAGAATATCATGGTTAATATTGATGTGGTTATATGTAAATTTGGATTGTGTGGGTTAATGTCTAAGGTAAGGTGAGTGTAGCCATCACATAAGTATTAATGATTAACGGATATAAGGATAAGGAAGTGATAGGGGTAAGCATCCAAAATTGGCTTGGACCTTCCAATGGGTGGAGATACGACCCGAGAGATAAATGGAAAGAGGGGTCATCTATCTTTGATGAGGTATTTATAAAGGGGTGAGATAGGATCTCATGAGAGAAAGAAGTCCTCGTGTCGAGAGTAATAATTCTCTTAGGTATAAGGGGATTTTCCATCTTCTTCTTTAGTAGGAGGATGGGAATTACACTAGTAAATAGAGCTATGAATCCACAAATAGTAACCTATAGAATGGATTATACGTTCAAGAAAGTCATGCTTGACATCATAAATTATTTCCAAATGATAATTCTAGGAAGGGGGATCATGTGAATAAACTTAGCTAACAATAAACTTAGCTAACATGTTAATGGTTTTAACTTGAATGAATTCTATCACAGAGACATATAGACCTAGAGAGGGGGATACCTTATGGAGTAGCATGGAAAAGAGTGAGAGAGGGAGAGGAGAGACCCTCCCACTCTCATAAAATATTGATATGCTTACCCCTATGGTGGGAGTAGGGGATGAAGAAGAAAAGGAAGAAGGATCCTTCACTCAAAGAAGGATTGATTTATGGGAACTTCCTAGTGGATTTGCCAAAATGTAATAGGGTGAATGGATTAATTCTACCACACATAGCATGAAGGAGAAGATGGATGACGATCCAAGCATGCACACACTAATAAAATGGGTAAAGAGGAAAGTGCATTCACCACTTGGTTTTCGAGGAAAACTGAAAAACCCTAAGGTAAGAAAAAATAGGGTGAAGATGAGAGGGGAATATAATAGACCAATTAGGACCTTAAAGTATTGTTAATGATAACTCATGACTGTAGGTGATTTAGGGTAATTCAATTAGGTTTCAGATCAATTTT
>JZKD02S0230015.1:254221-285878 GCA_000966675.3 Picea glauca
TGGAGCCTTACATACCTTCACCAAAGTGGTTTGAGAAATGTGAGGCACCCTCTTCCAAGACATGTACTAATGCAACTAGTCATAGAGACCTAAGTTTTGACCCTTGCCCTAGTTTAACCAAGTGGTGCAAGTATCATAAGAAAAAATATTAAAACATATATGGAAATTGTTCCCTTCACTGGAATCACTCTTCTTCTTCTAAGAAAGACTTGTGATCTCCTTTATATAAGTTTCTACCTCTCAATTATCCATTACCTATAGACAAGGTATCATATCTCAACCTCACACTTCTTTAATATGAGCTCTCCTTCCTCAACTTATTGACACCACACCTTCTCCTCAAACCAATGTCATATCAAAAGCATACAAGCCACTTCTCCCATCACATTTATGGGGTGATGTGCCTCCTTGTTCCCATGATCCTCCTTCGCACCTTATAGGATCCCTCAACATGACTTTGAAACTAGATATTGGTATTTCTTTCGGACACCATAAACACTAATCCACACTTATACCCTCTTTATGATAAAAAAAATACTTCTAGGGGGGATTGGGGAAAATTAAGACCAAAACTAAAAGGAACCTTAGGTGATAGGAATTTTAGGTAAGTATATCAATTTTGGAAATGAAATCTACTTTGTTAGACTTAGGATAATTTATGCACAAAGAGAAGCTTATGTTGACTTAAATTGGCTTCCTGAGTCTTTTGATATGATTATATTAGCTCAAGTCATAAATATTTTGTCTATAAATAATGTGAGGAATTAAGAACATGTTATCAAATCAAATATGTGTGATACATTTGGGTATATAGGCATTGCTTGACAAGTGTTTTTTAAATAGGGAGTTACCAAACATTCTAGATGTTTGGATTGGTAGGATGGATTAAAGAGGAGAGGGTTCGACCCTCTGTTACCCTCGTGATATACCATATACGTTTTATCACTAGGTGTCATGAGAGTAACATGATAGAAGAATTGAGTAAATTGTAGTATACACTAAGATTGAGAGGTGAGTCTAGTGTAGCATATGTAATTCACACTTGGGTACTCATATATGCCTACCCTCCAAGAGGTTCCTAGTGTGGTCCAACTTGGTGTTGGATTCATGTGTGACCCACATAATTATGATACAATACCTCTCAACTAATGATTTTATGTGATGGATCATATTTCCCTCATGTGTTTACCCCCTTTTGCATAAACATAGGGTTTGGGGGTTTGTCCCTAAAACTGATTTGTGACTCCACTCTCAGCTTCCATAAATTAGTAGTGTTTGTGTGATTAGGTGATGTTCCATCATTTCCCTCATGTTCTATGTGGTAGCATAAATCTATTCATTTTCTACATCTAGTTTCTTTAGTGCATCACTTGGTTTTGTGGTTGTAGGTTAGGTAATTTCATGATGGTGGCTTGCTTTGCTTGGACAAGTGGAATTTGGTCCTTTTTAGTGTCACTCAGTGCTATCAAAGTGAAGATATTTTGTTGATTGCAACTTAATATCTTTGGAAAACAATCATGGTGTTCATCTTTTGTGGCCTATATTATTTAACCTACACATGTGGGCATAACCATTCTTTTCAATTGATTTGTTATTGAGCACTAGGGTACTATTTATTAAACATCCTTCTTCACCCTTTCTACATGCACACCTAATCATCTTAGAATCACAATAAAAATGACATGTATCCCATATGTTCATGCCTTTGGCGGGTGCACTTTCACCAAAACACTCTTGCAAGAGAGTTATAGGGTTAAGGCCATTATATGTCATTGTTATTTTTCATTTTCATTCAATGGTTTTATATTGGGAACCTCCCACTGTTCTCTTGTGTTTTAAATATTATGTTAGCACTTCTTATTCTTCACATGCTTATTATTCTCTTCAAAGGTGATATTGATACAAGATATGAGTATAAAATTACCAACATTAGCTAATCCTACAGTCATTATTTTAAATCTAGTCCTAAACCAAAGTCATCATAGTTAAATTATCCAAGACATGTTGTATATGTTGGTTGTGGATCTTGATTATCTTCATGATTCATAGGTCTTGTTTCATCCATGTTTGGATCCCATTTCTTGACAACGGGGTGTGGGGGGGCTTGCTCCCCCACATATGTCACCAAGGGGGCGCCGAAAATATTTTAGAGCCCCCCCTGGTGGGGGTTCAGGGTCGGCACCAATGAAGAGAAATTTTGGGGAAATTTTCCTTGTAAAATATTGTAATTTTGTAGTCAATCTAAACCATTCATTATAAGGTCACAGATTTGATGGTAGAAGTTATGTTAGGGTTTTCTCCCAAGAAGGAAACTCATTTTTGTATGAGAGAATTGTATTGCGGGTGTGGTATGTGAGTGAATACTGTATTTTGAGAGAGGAGACTATGAGAAAAATAAGAGGAAGTTACAATGAGTGTGTTGTAGCTTGTATCCCTTCATTTGATAGATAATAATAAAGGAAGGACCTTGTCCCCGAGGTGTAGGACATTTGGCGACGGAGTGTGTTGTTAAGGCACTCTGTGATGTTAAAGTCACCGGTTCGAAACCTGCGGGGACAAAAAATACATCCATATTAAGCGTTGGTGTGGTTCAGGCCAGGTGCGATCCCCGGGTGATTTTGATGGCTTAGATGCCCCTAAGTCGCAGTTTCTTAGCCACAGGTTAGTCCCACATGTCACGGACAAAATAACAAACAAAAAAAATAATAATAATAAAGGAAGGACCCGATAATTTCTCTGGTGGACGTAGCCCATATTAGGTGAAGCACGTACATTCGTGTCTCTATTTTATTGTGTACCTTTTGTGTTTTATTTCCACATATGTTTTATTTTATTTCTCTACGATCCTCTTTTCTAACAATATCCTTATGTAACTTTGACCAATATTCACACATAAAATCCTTGAATTATTGCTTCAATCCAAAGTGTTATGTTAGGGATTTAGCTAACTTATGAGGTCAATTGAGTGTTAACCCATTCACAAGGGTTTAATTATCACCATGGTCTTCCCCACTCAAACGAGATGTAAAAAAGAGATGATGTGGGGTGCAAGTCCTGAACTATTTTGTAAAAATACATAGCCCTCATATTTTTTACCTCCTCAAATCGTGGACCTAATCTAAAGGATGTTTGTGTTATGCATCCCATGGCCTCTAAGCATGTTTCTCTAAACAATATCGACCATTAAATCCAAATTTCTTGCATATCACTTGGACACGTGTTACACATCATGACATACTAGTTGAACCATTAACAATAAGCCACTAATTAAATTTTAGGTTCATGGAAATCCAACATTTGTAGACAATATTGAAACCCATACTTGATGTTCACTTTGATTCTTATGTACATTTGTCACTAATGTGGTAAAGTAGTGTTTAATGATATATTTTTCCTTTTATTAGTTTAGTGATATAAGTTTCTTATGCATTATGTTGTAAGCACTTTGGCTTGAAAAAATTGGATTTATTATAAGGGTGGCAAGAGTGTTGAATTTCTAATTACCCAACCTTGACTAGCTAGTTATTGAGATGATGTCACATGGAGTTCTTTATTCAGAGGCAATCTTTAGCTAGAATCAATTTATGCATCTTGAGATGACTATGTGGTCAAAGCTAGTTGGTATGAGATCATAACTTGCATAACATGAAGGGGAGGGCTTATAGACCTACAACAATTGTGAAGGATTGTTATAAACCAACCTTTTAATCTAGGTAGAGGTAGTAAACCAATCGATTCAACTATTCAAAAAATTCTTCACAATTCTAGACAAATTTCCATTGAAGAAACATTGGGAATGTTAACATTGCCCGTGATTGTTTGAAAGACTTCCTAACAACATGTTGTCATCGGACTGAAATAATTTTTTGTTTTCTCATCAATGCAGGATGGGATTCTAGAGTTTGAACCAATAATCCATTTCTCTTATCTTTCTAATGTTTCATATTATCAAAATATGAATTGTAGTCACCTTGGGACAATCCCTTATTTTTTGTTGATTAGATAATGTGATACAAAGTTAATTGTAAAAGTGTTCATTGACTAAGGTTCAATGCAAATATATGTTGGTTGATTTGTGAGATTAAAATATTATTACATATAATCAATAACTATTTTAACAACTCAATATTTAGATTGCATGGATAATAGAAGCATGTTTCATTTGGATGAGAATGAGAAGAACACATTTTTAATTAATTGTGTGTTGAATTTGCAAACATCATTTTTATATTGTAGTTTTTATGTTACAATCATGATGCCTTCTTTATTAGGTCATCAGTTAAGTTATTGTAAAAAATATTTACTTGTGATAATTAGACATCTTAACATGAAATGTATGCAATCAACATAGATCAATTTCATCCCTTAATCTATTAAGCAATTAGAGATATAAAACATCATTGGGGATTAGGTTCCTTAATGGGTATGTTGGTTTGGTGATAAAAAATTGGAATGACCCTCCAAAGGCTCTAGAAGTCATCAATTCTATAGTAAGAGAGGAAGGATTCAAAGATACATTATCACATACAAGGCTATGATTGAGAAAATTAGACACCATGGGGAATGTGAGTCAATGAAGAAGGTCTTACCATAGATGAGGATGAGTGTCTCATGTGGGTATTATATATAGAGAGAGACTTGGGAAGGTTAAGGAATATACAAACACATTTTAGAGAGTGGAATATGCAATTATGAACCCACACTTGGATAATGTAACACTATCATAAATATTCTCATCGAGAATAATTATTTTAGGAAATCTAATGTTTACCTACAAATCAAAGATAGGGAGATTAATTCCATCATTTATACATTTAGTATTTGGATCATGTATTTCTATAGAACTCAAAGAGTGGGATTTGTGCATAGAATTCTCCGCAATATGCCCAAACAACATTGCAAGATAAAATTCACCACTTATTGTACTTCGATGAGTGGTCCATATGAATAAAATAAGGCATATGAAGCTTCCAATTTATTTTATAGGATTCTTGGGGAAGACGTCATTTTATTGTGGCCACATACAACAAATTTATACAATATTTTTCCATAATAGTGAAAGAAACTCCTAAAAAAATACCAATAGTAGAAAGATAAAGAACTAAGTCTAGCTAAGAGATAAATATCTAACTAAAAAAAAATCAATAGAATGGCACACCATCACCAAGGTTAGTGTTATGCCTACCTATTCCCATTTATTGGGCTTTGAATAAGGTACATTGATGGTTGCAAACATGAACATAGGTAACACTTTTGCTTGTTTTTTATGAAGAAAATTACAATTTTTTTAGTTTCTTCGGTTTCAACCCCTCTAAACTCTTATTTTCTTTGAGAATTTCATTTTGAATTAAAAAAAAAATATTTTTGAATTATTGAATCCCCTGAATTATACTTAAATTATCGACCAAAGAGTGTAAGTTTAGGTGCTCAACACTGTATATACAACCATAAAGGATTTGAATGGTGTTAAAATGTGCTTCTTTTTATTCTATGAATGATGTGGAAATGCAACTAATTATTGAATAGTAAATCATGCATTTGCAAAAAGTAAATCTAATCTAATGAAAACAAGTAAAAATATTCCTCAGCCAACCATCAAATCATGGCATGCTAGAAGAAGAATCGCATGCCACTCAAAGAAAGACATATATTCTATGGAAAGTGTGAAATCTACCTTGCAACACATTATTAAAACCAACACATTGATTCCTCAACCAACCATGTGATCGTGGCATGTTGGAAGAGGAATCCACAAGCAACTGCAGCTATGGAATGAATGTAAAACGAATTCTTTAACCATGGAACATGCAACTAGAGAATCCATGGATCTGTGAACAAATGTTATTTCATAATAATATAGAAACATACACACACACACACACACACACACACACACACACACACAACAACAAAAAAATGAAAGCAAGCTACAACTATTAAATAAATAAATATCAAGCAATCTATTCTATGAGGGAATTCAACCACCAGTTCTAGCTCCAAAGTGGGCCCTCACTCTGAAGTAAGCAATGTATTGAATCCCTTAAAGAGAAACATTATTTCGAGCAAGCAAGTTAAACAATGACTCTAGTATCACATTATCTAATAGATTCCAAATTGCATTGTTCCATTTGAAAGAAAACTAATTGCATCACTTGTTGGCTATGTTGGCTAACTTATCCTAGGCTACAATAATTGATTTAAATACAAAATGAGCTTAGGTATTCCCTGGAACAAATCCCAGTGAAATTGTGGCTCCCTCCAACAAAATTCCTACTCAGGAGGGACATGTTTCTGGCCATCAGTGAATAATCTAAGAAATGACCATTTACTTGAGTTTTGTAACTTCTCCCCTTATTGCATGGCTACATTGAGTTATATATCATCATGCTTAGTGTGCCACATGGTAAGAGGCACATCCTTAATCCCTGTGATTTTGGATTGCAAGGTTCTGAAAATAATCTTTAACTTAATGAAGTATGTTGCAGCACTAATCCAATCCAATGGTGAATTCTATAGAACACACATCTTTCACACAAATGTGAACCATCATAAAACACAAAATTTGATAGCATAGAATTTTGTGTCATACTATTCCACAACATATGAAAATAATACATATGGATTGACTTACATATGAAATCCAAATATACCATCATTTTTATCTCATAATTATGTCAAACACATCAATTCATAAGAAAATAAATACAATGGCTAATAATTGATGATTGCGACAATATTTCAAGTATGGAAAGAAATATTTGGGGGCTTATGGAAGGAAAAATAGTTAAGAAAGGATGAGCAATAGTAGGCAATTCATGGGCTCAACATACCCCTCAATTGAAAAGTTGCATGTCCCCTTTGCAACAAAAAGAAAGGGAAAGGATAGGATTATTAGTTGGATGTCTCTAATTGTCCACCCCTGTTGTAGATTGTTGTCATCTTCAACTGCTCATTGTGGTCCCTTAGTTGTCACTACATTTTGTAGGTATACCTCTACCTATACCTTTGTTTTTTCTTTTGTTCTTCGACATCTAAATATGAATTTAAATGAATTTGTCAAGTACTAATTCCCTCAAAGGCCTTATATTCCTCCATCTCCAGAGTGTTCTTTGAACTTGTAAATATTAAAACATAAGATAGATGAAATGCTTTGACATACTTTACAAATTCTTCTACAGTTAGTGGCAATCAAATCTTTAGTGGAGTCAATGTGTGATCAATTATATTTTCTCGATGGAAACTATTATAGTATCAATCTTTGTAAGTATCATCCATGAGTCTTGATTGGAAAACAAAAAATATACATGGTTGTCTGGCATGTTGAATAGAATGCCCTATGTACTGATAGATTGATAACTTCCACTCTTCATTATGATTAGGAAAATTGTAATGTAAACACCACTCTACCATTGTTGATTGAAATAATACACGGATGCATTGTGGACCTATGGTGGGTGTCTCTCATCAACACAATATTTTAGACGATCTAAAATCAATTCCATTAACACTTCCATCATTATTTGTAGCCTCTCTCAAACTCTGCATAGTAGAAGATTTTTGTAATTGGACTTCAATTTTCTTCATCACTTTCCATTTCCATTGAAAATGTGTGTAATTTGCTTGAATATTCATGCATTTCATTTTAACATCAATTTCAATAAGCCTATCCCCCACTACTATGAGTTACTCCTACAATTACATAGCTAGTGATACTATCTTCCACTGCAAGCATGATCTCAACACACAAAGATTTCAAATCTCTATGCATAATTATGTGTGGTAGCATTAAAGAATTGTTGGTTGCAGTATTAACACAATAGTGAGAACAGGCTTTTCAATTTGTTGTATTTCCAAATGCACATGGTCTAGTACTCCCTACTCTCGCTTAAAAATAGTTTCCATCTTTTCAACTTTATACTTTTCTAACTCATCAAATTTATTGTCTTCATTACAAGAAATTATCGTTTCATTAGAGTACAACTGAAATAGATTGGTTATGATGATCTCGTAAAATTACACCTCCTTCATTTTCTTCTGCAATGTCTTTCTACTTGGAACATTTAGCTTCTAGAAGACTTAGTGAATCAAGCAATCACACCATCACTTTATTTAATGTAGTAACTATTTGCATAATTATGTATCATTGATTTCATCATTCTACAACTCTATTTTCATTGTTTCCATCACTCTACAACATTGTTTTCATTGTTTTATCACTCTCTGACATTATTTTCAACATTTCCAATGCTCTACAACATTATTTTTAGCATTTCCAACACTATGTAGCATTGTTTTCAGCCTCTTTCCTCAATCTTCTCCTTTGAATATGTTTCGTTTTCAAATTTTCTTTTGGATGATTCCACAAGCTCATATTTTGGAGACTCTATTGATTCTTGAGATCATATAGACTTTGAGTCATAAGCATAAAAAATTTATTGATGAGATGGTATCTTGCTCCCACCCCTTCCCCCTATCCTGAGTCGATGAAGTAGGGTATGAGCTTTGGAAAGGGTGGACTAAGTTGATGAGAGTATCAAAAAATAATGTCATGGTTGAGGATAATATGAAATATAGGTATGACAATTTATCCAATATATGTTTGAAAAAGAAATGGATTGGCTAAAGTCCCGAGGAAAGTGGCCCAATATATCTGAGTTAGATAAAGAAACTAGTATGAAGATGTGCTAGTTAATTATGCACATGCTAGAACTCCTTCAAGTATTCTTTTGTTTTGGATTTGGATTTTCATCTTGTAGTAGGTAGATTCTTCATTCTACAACAAAATCAAATCTTCATTTTTTAGCAGAGTGAAACATCTTTGTTTTTACTCGTGTAGAAGAAATTTGGCAATGTTGAAGGCATTGTAAAGTATCATAAATATTAAAGATTGAATATGATGAATATAACATTATCATAAAACACCCAAAATTATGCAACAAATACAAATGACTAGAATATTCAACATAATAAATATGACAGTATCATGTAGCCTCTAGGATTCCACAACAAGCTTTTATTTTTTCTTCTTTTTTCTTAGGAGAACCCTGCCAAAGAATTGGTTTTCGAGTTATCCAGGTGTCCTTCAGTGCTCCAAAAGATTTCTCACCTAAGGATTTTTTTTTTCAATTGCAAAGAGGTAATTGTCATCACTTTCCTTTTCAAGCACTCCATTTTCTCATAATTCCTTGTGGGTTTATTTTTCTTTTTTTTCCTTCTCTGAAATTGTCCTTGCTTCTCCAACACTAAAGGTAAATGTTCCTTCAATCACATTCTATTGTCTTGGGAGTCCTCATTATTGTTGGATAGTGTTGAAGATTATAGTTATTCTTAAAGGTTTTCATGGATGATTCATGGACTTTCCAAACCCTTGATCTTCCATTGTATTCATGGATGTATGCATTTTATTTTATTGATTTTTCTTTTGAGTTGAGTGAAAAAATACATGGTTTTCATTAAAGTTAAATTGGCATACCATTTTTCTACATCAACAGAGGAAATTCAGTCTTCTTGAAGTTATCTTATGTAGCATTTTCCTCATCACAAGGGTCATGGTGAATTATTCACTTCCATAGCATGACATTCACTTCTGTAGTATTGTTTCTTGATTTAAGTCTCAACACCAACTCTTTATTCTTTGGATTGTGCTATGTACTATGTCTATTTGAAAATTCATGGAAATTCTCCATCTTGTTTGTTCAGTAGCTTACCAATTCCAAAAAAATATCTTAGGTACTTGTATTAAAAATTTATACATTGCACTTTATTGTGATTGTTTTTCCACTTGGGTGAGCACAAACAAGGCACTTCACCACCTAGTTATACCAACAAGGAAGCACAAAAATTGATTAGTTGATTAGTGGATCAACCACAAAGAAAGTAACATAGAAAATAACAAGGAACATAAAACTAAACTAACAATGGATAGAACTCAAATGGAAACATGAAAATGGAACAAGGAATAGCCACCAATAGGACTGATCTTCGAATTAATAACACCTAGAGGTATGGGGATTTATGAACCCCCTCTTCCTCCTTGGGAGGGCTCTTGAGTCCCCCAAAATAGATCTCTACTCTCCTAACAATGGAGTAACAATGGTGAAGAACTTATTGTTAAAATTCTCAAGAGGTGAGAAGTATAGCACTTTCTATGAATTCTCAAATAGCTCACAAGAGAATAGATGGCTTCTCCAAAAGCAAATTGAGCAACATAACAATACTAATGAATTCCTTCTTTGCTTACATCCGTCAAGAATGTATTTATAGGATAATTACAAGCTATTACATAAATAGTTTCAAGTTTGAATAAGGGCCCTTTGAGAGGTACCACCTATCCCTTCAATAGCCCCAAAGCTAGATTTAAGAACGATTTGGGTGTCTTGTCATGGTACACCTCCATATGGAAGTGGTTGAGGCTCAACCAAGTGCATTAATGTGTTGTTTTCGCATCTGTGCATGTCTCTATGAGGGTATTCATGCAGACTGTGCAATTTGCACAAATTCTCTTATGTTGGCTCGTGCAGATGTGCACAGGTTGGCTTCGAGGAAACTACAAAAATATCCATGGGACTTTTTATATAGTTTTGTGACTTGTTGATTTAGTTTTGTAAATGATGGAGAGTTGTTAATTGATATGTTGTGTTGGTACTTTCTTCAACCATTGTTTGTATTTCTATGAGCAATGTTTTGGTGATAACAGATGCCCCCTGATGTGTGAGGTTAGGAGCATGTGTATAGTTGAAATACAACACTGTTTCTTTTGTTGGTGATGTCATTGTGTAGGAGAGTTGGAGCTACTATAGGGAGAAATGATGAGAGCAATCCTAGGGAGGGAATGGGGATAATTATTGGAACCCATTATTCTTTGAGAAAAGGGATAAAAATATGTGTACAAACGAGGCAGTCATTCCCCATTCTCGTATCATGAATCTAGAATTGTATAACGGTAACTTAAACATGTTGATGAAGTGGATATCTACATGGCCCTCGGGGGAATCAATAACGATAGATGACGTTTCAGATTAGTGAATTGGCTCTAGATCGAGGAATGGAAAATGGTGTAAGGAGTCAATAATGTGAAGGCATCGATGGCCTATCCAATTCATAGGTCTCTGACTGCTACTGAAAACTACAAAGGTCGCATAGTAAGACCCACTCTAACATGAAACTGTGTTGAGGTTGAATGTTATGGGGTTCAACGAAATCATAAGGAAATTAGGACTCTTTTTGTTTCGTCTGAGACTGCTCATTAAAAAGGGAATGAGAGTCAATATACTTCCACCTTCTTGGAAATTTGTGCTGACGTCGACAGGTAGGGAGGCGTAACTGCAAGAAGAAAATGGATTCTTCACATCGATTGATCAAAATAGTATTAGGAATTGTACTAGGTAGAATGTGGATGAACTGGTAATTTGGACAAAGTTCAGAATATAAGGGACTCAAGAACTACCCTTGGTTGGGGTTATATGGATGGATGTTAGTAACCATAAAACATGATCTAGTGTCAGGGGGATGACCAAATGTTGGGTAAATTGTGTTGAATGGATGAGATTTCAAAGAGATGTAGGATAGGTCAAAATATAGAGGTTTGGGACAAGGAGGTTTGTGATACTTGGGATTTTGTCCACTGGAAGGATATTTTGTAGATATATCAAGGAAAACGGGATGCCCCAACCAAGGCCGACATGGGTTTCTTTATGCCAAGGGAAAAAATGTCATCAACTATGATGGAAATCATCTATGAATATGCTGAAAATGAATAAAGAATAATTTGGGTTGAAAGTGCACATACAGAAATGGGCGCCCCAATGAAGTATGGCTTGTCCTGCATGGGGTGCAAGTAATGGAATGTAACTGATGAAGGGTGGGGGGCCTATGGGTGGTTTTGGGTGGTTTTCTATACCAGGTATATGAATGGAGGATGATCGTGCAGATGGGAAATTGATTTTGGATGAGATGGAGGGTTAAATGAGAATGTAGAGGTGCATTTAATGTAACAAGAACCATGTAATTTGGGATTCTGAAATGGGAAGGTTAGCAATATGATGAGAAAAAGCATGAGTTTCATTCTTTGAAGTGCAAAATTGTTAGGACTTATGATCCTAAAGGAAAGAGAAGCATGAGTGTCAATTTGTCAAGGGAAAAATATTTATGAGACAACTCATGTAAGTGGGAATGCTATTGGGTGACAGTACCACAATGCAATGGAGGTGATGGTACCAAAGAGCCAGGTTTGATGATCCTAGAGGTGAATTTCAGAGGGTGTGATTGTGAGATGCAATTGTTCGCAGAGGGTGCAATTAAATGTCAGTTTTGAACATATACCTTAAGGGTGTGTAGGGAGGCCAAAATTCAATAGGTGGTAAGGTTGTTGAACAAGTACCTGCACACATAAAAACCAAATACCCAGCGTGAAAAATATCTTATGATAAAGAATATATGACAATTATTTGATAAAAGTGATAGTGAGCATGTGTACATGTGCCCGAGGCTAGGGGAAGGTGCCTCGGGACATCAGAAAAATTTATAAAGAGGGTGATACCAATGTGTAGGTGAGAGTGTCAGGATCATGTTGCCGCAAACTGTGAGAAAAAAGGAGATCTTGGGATTCTATAGGAGGGGTTGGAAGTTTGGGAGGGGGGAGGTATATATATAGGCATGGGGCCCACAATACCATCTCATTTGTACTCGTGCAAGTTGAACTCTGGTTGACTATGTTGCTTCATTTGTGAGCTTTGAGAGAGTTTGGGGGCACCTATTCAACTCACAGTAGATATGGGTAAGTGGTCAATACCTCTTGCATATTTTGATATTGTGTGTTTTTGGGATGGGGTCCGCACGGAGGGTTGTATGGCCATATTTATTATAGGGGTAGGTTGGTTGCATCACTAGTTTGATCTAGGTTGTTTATGGTGTGATCATTTATGGAAGGCATAGAAGATGTTGATGGGTGGTCATTGTTTTATGTCGGGGTGAGTGGATCAGTGAAAGGAGGGGAAGGGACTTCACTAGATGAAATGCACCATATATCCATGCATGTGTGTGGATCATGTGTAATGAGGGGAGGAGGAATATGACAGACATGACTTATAGGTGAATTAGGTGGTTTTTATGGGAAGTCTTCTAATTGTCGTGGTATACATATGGCTAGTGGGGCCAAAGGTATGGATTCTTGCTCCGACAATGGGACAATGGGGTTACCCTGAACAGGTAATGTAGTCTGATAATGAGGGAGTGATGTGTGAAGGGTTGTTTGAATATTTTGAAGGGTCATAATGATCTAGATTATGCTGAGAACGAAATGAGACAAAAGAAAAAATATAGAAAAGAACGCAAAAATACAGTGAAACACAACTTTTATTACTGAATCAGATAAAAAAACAATGTAGAACACAAACTGGCAGAATGGGGTAGTTTATATCTAAAGAGAAGCAGATGTTGGCTATGCTTCATTCGCAACAAGGTTTACATCACACTCCATTACATGCTTAAATGGCATCCTTCACCTCAATTATATATGAGAGAGTGAAAGGAGAACAATTCTCATGATGCATGTGGGATAAATTAATATAAGTTTATAAAATGCCATAGGCATGTAAAATACTAGGAATTCCAGGGTGGTCACCCATCCCAGTACTACTCTAGCCCGAGCGTGCTTAACTGTGGAGTTCTAATGGAATCCAATGCATTAACACTATGTTGTAGGCATGTACATAATATCATTACATGATGTCTATAATTAACAAATGAAGATGGTATTACATTCCATTCCCCATCAAAAGGGTGAATATCATGGTTTATCAAAACCATAGGCTCGAAATGTTGATTCAGTGGAAAAGGTGGTTGGCCATCGAAATCCACCTGGATCATTCCTTCCCCTTAGGAAGCAATGGTCCCCATTGCGTCAAGTTCCCTCGGGAGATGGGGAAACTTCTATTGAATCTTAACCTTGGTGAGTCGCTAACCTTGTTGAAGTAGATGTCATGCTTGTAATTTTCCTATGGAAGGATTTCATGAACCTGTTGGAGGTGTTGGATCCATTCGACAAATCTGGGTGCATGATCTTCCTTGCTCTAAGTGTGGGAAGACTTTGTCGATAAAGATGTAGCAAGAAGAGCTATATCAATGGGGGTTGCTGGTGGGAACCCCAAACACACCTGAAAAGGGTCGTGGCCAATAGAGATATGTTGAACATATGGAAGAATCTCATTTTGTTTGTGCTCCTCTCCAATAGTATCGACCTACCTCTATTGGATATCAACATCATGGAATGAGGCTATAGTGGTCACAGTGTCCTTCTTTTCACCTTCTGACTGGATTGTGAAGAGGCTAAACTTTGTAGTATGGGATTTTACTTTGTGGCATTGTTTTGTTGAGATATTAGTCGAAACTACCTCTGGTACCCTGTAGAGTTGACCTTCTAGAGTAACAATGACATTTTGGGGCCAAGACTCATAGATATCATGAAATTTCCACATATATGGTTGTCCTAAAAGAACATCATAGAATTCAAGTGGGGAAACATCATACACTACCTCATCCTTTAAGGGCTTGATGTCATAGGACAGGTGGCACTATTGGCTTACACAAATGTCTCATCCCTGACTCAACCATGTGATGGTGTATGGTTGGGGGTGTGGCATCATTGGCAGCTTCAATCTCTTGACAACCTCAGATGAGATCAGGTTCTTCTAACTCCCATTGTCAACAATGAAATGCAATGGATTCCCCTTTACCCACGTCTGTGAGTGGAAGCAGCGCTCCCCCTCCTCAAGCTCCTCTGGTTCTTCTAGTTGTATTGTTGTGGTTGCGATGGTAGAAGTGGGTTCTGTATCGATGATTTGTTTCCCTTTATTGTGACTTGAATCAGATTCCAGGTCAAGTTCTGATTCTTTTTCATTGAGCTCGACCACCAATGATTGTTTCAAGCGACATTCATCAGTGTTGTGCCAAGGCCTGTTATGGAACTCACACCACTTTTCGGTGTATTTCTTAGACTTGTCGTTACCCTTCTTTGCCTACATCTTGGACTGGCTCTCTTGAGGTTGGCCTTCCTCTCTCTTTTCTTCATTATGTGAGTTAGGTTTTCCTTTGTCATTCTTTTTTTGTGGCATGTTTTCAAACCCAAACTCCCACTTACTCTACTGCTTGAATTTCTACTCAATTTTGATTGCATATCGATAAGTAGCTCCCATTGAGGAGATGACCAATAAATACATCTCTATTTGGGTGTACCTATGTGGACCACTCTGGTACTTCAAAACCAGGTGTCGTTCGGAGTCCTTGATACCCAAATTTGAGTGCAAGGTATGAAAGATGTTGGTGTACTCTGACACTGTTTGGTCTCTTTTCTTACGTAGAGTTGTCCATCTCATGTATTGGTCATCATAGTTTCCAACAAAGTATAACTCCTCCTTTAGGGAATCTACAAAGTTCGCCCAAGTGGGTTCTCTCTTGAATGGTGTAGACTCATCTGCAGTGTACCTCTTCTAGTAACCTCCCCACCAAGCTATAACATGGGGAAGGGATTTAAGGAGCGGGAAGGTGATATTTTCACTATCGGAAAAATTTTGGACAGAGTAATAACCTCTAGCAAATTCAACCATTTGTCTAGAGCATCTACAGCTATTTGGCCTTCAAATAAGGGGATATCAAAATTTACTTGTACGTTGAAGGGTGTTGCAAATATGAAATGGATGCTTGTCGAATATGCCCCAGTCGACATCGGTAGTCGTTGCAGGATCTGAGAAAATGTGCCCATCATTTTGTTCCTATATCACACGAAAGCTTCCTCAAGCAATGTATTGAAAGGATCTCCTGCTCTGTCATCTCTCTTTTCTTCCGCCATGGGAGGTCTCTTGGGTTGGAGAGAGTGGTTTCCCTTAGAGAAACTAGTTCAAGACCCAACTCTCTATACCCTGACCTCGTTGGGGACATGCATTGAGAAATTACAAGGAGCAGACTACTCTAATACCATTAATCTGGATTATGCTAAGAACAAAACAAGACAAAATAAAAAAAATATAGAAAAGAATATAGAAATATAGTGAGACCCAACTTATATTACTAAATCAGATAGAAAAACAATGTAGAACAAAAACTGGCATAATGGGGTAGCTTATCTCTGAAGAGAAAGAGATGTTGGCTACGCTTCTTTCGCAGCAAGCTTTACATCACACTCCATTGCATGCTTAAAGGGTATCCTTCACCTCAATTATATATGAGAAAGTGAAAGGAGAACAATTCCCATGATGCATGTGGGATAAATTAATCTAAGTTTATAAAATGCCATAGGCATGTAAAATACTACGACTTCCCAAGTGGTCACCCATCCCAATACTACTCTATCCCGAGTGTGTTTAACTGTGGAGTTCTAATGGGATCTGGTGGATCGGGATCGTGTTGCTGTGAACTTTGAGAAAAAAGGAGCTCCTGGATTCTATAGGAGGGGTTGGAATTTTGGGAGGGGAGGGTTTATATATAAGCATGGGGCCCACAATGCCATCTCATTTGTACTCGTGCAAGTTGAACTCCGGTTGACTATGTTGTTGCATTTGTGAGCTTTGACAGAGTGTGGGGGTGTCTGTTCAACTCACAGGAGATATGGGTAAGTGGTCAAGACCTCTTGCATATTTTGATTTTTTGTGATTTTGGGATGGGGTCCACACGGAGGGTTGTATGGCCATATTTAATTATTGGGGTAGGTTGGTTGTGTCACTAGTTTGATCTAGGTTGTTTATGGTGAGAAAATTTATGGAAGGCATAGAAGATGTTGATGGGTGGTCATCGTTTTTTGTCGAGGTGAGTGGATCAGTGAAAGGAGGGGAAGGGACTTCACTAGACGAAATGCATCATATATCCATGCATGTGTGTGGATCATGTATAATGAGGGGTGGAGGAATATGATGGACATGACTTATAGGTGAATTAGGTGGTTTTGACGGGAAGTCTTCTAATTGTCGTGGTATACGTATGGCTAGTGGGGCCAAAGGTATGGATTCTTGCTCCGACAATGGGACAATGGGGTTACCCTGAGCAGGTAATGTAGTCTGATAATGAGGGAGTGATGTGTGAAGGGTTGTTCGAATATTTTGAAGGGTCATAATGATCTAGATTATGCTGAGAATGAAACGAGACAAAAGAAAAAATATAGAACATAACACAAAAATACAGTGAAACACAACTTCTATTACTGAATCAGATAAAAAAACAATGTAGAACACAAACTGGCAGAATGGGGTAGCTAATATCTAAAGAGAAAGAGATGTTGGCTATGCTTCATTCGCAACAAGTTTTACATCAAACTCCATTGCATTCTTAAATGGCCCCCTTCACCTCAATTATATATGAGAGAGTGAGAGGAGAACAATTCCCATGATGCATGTGGGATAAATTAATATAAGTTTATAAAATTCCACAGGCATGTAAAATACTAGGACTTCCCAGGTGGTCACCCATCCCAGTACTACTCTAGCCCGAGTGTGCTTAACTGTGGAGTTCTAATGGGATCTAATGCATTAACACTATGTTGTAGGCATGTACATAAGATCATTACATGATGTTTGTAATTAACAAATGAAGGTGGTACTACATTCCATTCCCCATCAAAAGGGTGAATAACATGGTTTATCAAAACCATAGTCTCAAAATGTTGATTCAGTGGAAAAAGTGGTTGGACATTGAGATCCACCTGGATCACATCATGCGATGACTCCAGTATTTGATAATGAGTGGGTACATGTATGTAAAATGGTCTATTTGGTGGCACAACACACAAGGGCATCTCATCCTTTCATTTATTGGTGTGGATATATAAGGGATGTCAGTAATGTTGGCGGCGGTGGGGGGAGCTTGAGAGTGTTGAAATTTTGGTATGCTCTTTTAACCATAGACAATGTCACATCGTTGTCACCCAACCATAGGCATTCACATATGCCACCCTCGATCACACTAACCTTTACTTAGAATAATTATGGCAAGCCTACTCCAGAACCAACAGATAAACCCTAGTTGTTAATTGCAGCAACAACTCAAGACAAGTAGAGCGCTCATTCTCCAAGGGTAGTGCACAAGAGAGAGAGTCTCCATATCCACAGAACAAGTACCATACACAATTGTAGTTGTTGCAGCTACACTACTCTCTCTCTCTCAAGGTTGTGCCATACTTAACAAGAATATCACCAAGAAAATGACCAAGAGAGAGACCAAGACCAAGAGATGACCATGTGCCCTTATTCCTCCTTGCAGCTACAACTACAGCTCTCCACAAGACTTGTACATTGACTGGATATCCAAATGAGCTAAAAAGTCCTCTATTTATGTTAATTTTTCCAGTGACTTTTATGGTTGGGCTGACCTGAATTTTTTGTAATTATATTTTTTGTTTATCTTTTTTCTATGGAGCCGACTTGTATTTCTGGAAGATAATATTTTAATATTATTATTTTGCTAGGCTGACATGTCTTCTAGGGTTTCCACACATCTTTTTAATATTCTGAAACTTCCAACCAAGCCCACTTGGCCATTCAGCCACTAGATTCACTAGTGTTTCCATCTCACAGTTGCTTCCATTATACAGAAAAGCATGTCCCAACATCTTTTGGCTAGAATTCTCAATATTCATAGTGTTGTAACATGCACTACTCCAGTTGAATATTATCACTACAATCTAATTAACCACTCCCCATTTCCTTGACCAAACCAGTCTTGAAATACCAATATCATTGATTGGCATTTCAACATTCTAAAATGTTATTTTATGTCCTCTTTATAATACTCTTTGTCATCTGCAACTTCGCTCAGTTTTAAATACCTCTCTTCACTTCCTTGAGTAATTCAGTGTGAATACTTCTTTGACCATTCAAAACCACTCTGCTTCAAATGGAATTCTACACTCCTCCATTTGCACTTGTACCTTGCTTTTGTTGCGCACTTTGATAATAGAGGTAGATTTCTTGCTTTGTGCACTTTTAGACAAGACTTGTTAGGTCGTATCTAACAATACCTTCTTCCTACATTCCTATGCTTGCACATAGATATGACTCATCCGTCGACGAGTCACACCTCATCCCATGATATCCTTTTTCCGTTTCTTGCAACAATCTTTGTTGCCTTCATTATATTCCTACCTTCAAGATTGTGGATTTCTCCTTAACTCCTTGTACATGCAATGCCATTCTTTACCTATTGGATTTATGCTTTGTGTGAGAATATATATTGATTTTCCTTTGCAACCCATTCAGACTCTATAGCATTTGAATATTAATATTCCTCTATTTTTCCTTAGACCTTTGTCAACCTTCCATCAATTGTTCTGCAACCCTGCACTTCCATTTGCAACTCTTTGATGCTTCGGCCAATTGTACTAGCTTGACCGTTTCCCTGTCCAATGGATCCTGGGATTAATCTAGAAAAAAAACACACAATTCTCAATTGTGGAATATTATTCTCTTTATAGAAATCCCTCACTCAACACTTTCTACTAGAGTGTTCCTCCTCTTATTAACAATGTCCTATTAATAAGCTCACCCCTTTTTATTTTGTTAATATATTACACTTCAAATATGCCTCTATACTTATGCATAGGAATTATGATGAGTTTCAATACTCCTTACTCATCAATCACCCATGTCGCTCACCTCTATTACTTGGAAATGTTTCTCCAATTTTTTAACATTATTTGGGAAAATTTCACATTGAATATAGTTACAGGGTTCATGGAATCCAATTCCATTTTCTCTTAGAACTTTATGAAGAACCTGATGCTCCCCTAGAGAACTTAGACCCTCTTTCATATTTTCCCCTAGATTACCTTTCCATTGACGATACCCATGCTTCAATCTGATGAAAGAGCCAAAAGTTATGGCTTCCTAAAATTCCATTATGCTCAATGGTGTCCTTCAAATCCACCAGAAACCTTCCTTCTGATTCCTTGAGAATCCTTCGGCTCAAAACTAATTTCTAAGTGGATATCTATATTTTCTTATCTAATATATTTCCGATGACTGCTTTCTTGCTCAATTCTGAGCACTGAGCAAAAATTTATTGGCAATTGAATATTGTTGATTTGATTATTTTGTAAACCTTCTCCCAGCAAAATAATATCAAACACCAACTTTGAACACCTACAAAGGTAATTATGTTAGGAACTAAGGAAAAATTTCTACATGACACATATAAAACTACTCACACTAAAATCACAACAACTCTCTAATTGTCAAACTGACGCTCCAGTAAAAAACTGCAGTAATCTGGAAATGACAACATTGCCCCTTTGCACTTTATCCTAGCTTAGAAATGTTAACCTTGTTCATGGATTCATACACCAACTCTTTTGGTATTTTTGAATAATATCAATTGGGTATGTCCATGACTACCTTTTGAACGATCTATCATAATTTTACCCTTAACAGGGCTCTGGACTATTAGTTACAACCCGCAGAAGCTTTGACTATTTTGCATTTTTAGCCCCTTGTGTTACAGGTGTCTTCTCTCTTCCTCCACATTTTTACATGACTATATTAAAAATATGGTTTCATGGTTGTATTCTTTGTTTCATAATATTTCCATAGAGTGCTCATGTGCCTCAAACGGACCTCCGAGCAAAGGGTTATGCCCTCCGAAAGTAAATTGATGCTAAAATTTTCCCTTTACTATTTCAACTGTAACTTTTTCATACAAGATTTGATTTGCAAATAGAATAGCTCGTTGGAAATAGCTCATCGAATTATTTCATTTAAGTTACAAATATTATATGTGGTGCCTACAACATTTGCAATCATGAAAATTATAACTCATAAAAATGTTGTTTAAGGCCTCAAAACAACTTTTCAATTTCATGACCTTCAAAATCCCGAAAAAAATCCTAGAAAAAACAATTGTTTCATTGTTATAACATCCTTTAAATCCAATCCATCGATCTCAAAATCGGATGAGATCTTACCCATTGATCTAAACTCCATCAGTGATCGACAATCGATACTTTCCTTTGGATACATGCAACACTTTGCTAAAACTGTCGACCGCACCATCGACCATCGACCCCTTTCCTTGACAACTGATTCGCAACACAACGCTAAACCGTCTAACCTGACTATCGGCCATTGGTTGTCGGAAATTTTCATTTGCGGATGAAACTCCTTACCAATCTATCTGACTCAATCATCGACCATCGGCCATTCATGTTGGATGGCGAAAACACTTCTCTGATTTAGCCAACCCAACCATCGACCATCAACCATTCCTTGGATGATATGACAACTATGTTGATGTGGCATGACATGTGGATGTTGGCGTGGCATGACACGTGGATATTATAACATGTCACTTTGGATGACGTGGCATGACACATGGATGTTGACGTGGCATGACACATGGATGCTGACGTGGCATGGCACATCATCACCCACTTTCCTTCATCTGTCATCAACAACTTCTTTTGGATGAACCGACATCTCGTCAAGTTGGCCAAACTCCGAAATAAATTCTTGACCGTCAATTGTATCCAACTTCCAAACGACTGAAAACGAATCCAAACTGTCGATTTGTCTCATTTTCACGACTGTCGAAATTGAATCTCAGTCGTTGATTTAATTCACCTTCAAAACGGCCGAAAATTAATCATGGTCGTTGATTTGATCCATTTTTCCAACCTTCAAAAATGAAGCTCGTCCATCGATCTACTTCACCTTTCAAACAACTGAAACCTTAAGTTTTTAAATTGATTAAAATGAATATGGGTCGTTGATCTCAAGATCAAACGCGATCTCGGTCGTCAATTCACTAAATTCTGCCCAATTCTACAACAACCATGAAAATGTGAAATTCGACCTTCCAAAATGAATTTTAACTCTGCAAATTTACTCCATTAAACTTCTCTTCGATGGTTGTGAGGTAAATCTCACTTGAATTCGCTCACAAATTTGGGGATTTTGCTATGATTTTCTTTGGTTTTCCCCAAATTCGTCATAGAAAAAATATGTAACGGTGAATTTGCCCGAATTCGCACTGGTTCTTGGCCCATACGGGTCTAATGTTTGAATCAAAAGCTTTGATACCATAATGTAACATACCCGAATCCAGTTGAGGAACATTACGTATGGAAAACACATTTAAAATTAAGATTTTCTACTTAATAATTACTTGTAGCTTACCAGCGATAGATCACGTACATATTCAACCATTTGATTGATACCACAGTTCTAAATGGATCTAACAACATATATTAAAACATGAATGCAACTGTTCAAGCAACAACAAACACACAACATTCGTATAAGAAATTTACACAACAAACTAAACATAATTACACATCAAAAAACTTATCTATTAATAATTAACCAATTGGTTGCATGCAAAGAATGAACCTTTCTGCCATAGATGATGTTGTTCATTTTCTCTCAACAACAGGCCACCCCCGAGATGAGGCTATGAGTCCACAAGAATATTTGTCCCTCTAGCTATCCACTCTCCACACATTGCAGCCCCAAAACCCAGGTCTACTCCCACAGTAGTTCTAATCCTCCAGCTCTCTTCCCCACAACCTACACAACCTACACAACCCAAGGAATGTAACCCCTTCACTGCTCACAGTCCCTCAGGTTGTACCATTAGTTTATCGGGGCTTCCAATGCACTTGATTGACCAAGAACTCTCAGCTGGGAACTTCAAGGAATTCTTAACTGCTCAAGGAGCGCTCACAACATCCTTCACAAAGCTCTTGAGCCATTTCCTTAATAAGAAATCGCACTACAAGCACACAAGCCTCTTTGTCAACACAAAACACAGCCAAAAGATGGTTTCCTTCAAGAACAATACGGCTAGGTCTCTTCTCGGCACTCACCTTCTTTCCTATTGTCCAAAGACTGCATGTAAAACTTGTCTATGTTATCGCGCAAATTGTAGGTTGGGAATATCCCAACCCAATCTACTAGATGGCGATAACTGTGAGAGATTTTACCCACTATCACCTCAAATAAACCCTCCCCTCGTTTTAGTGAAGGAAAAATCCAACACAAGGGGGGAATCTCGAGTGACCCTAGGGGGAAATGAGATGAAAAGTGAGATGATGAAAGTGATGCCCATATAGGTCACGTTGTTAAGTGAGAAGTGGCTTGATAATGAGTCTTGGAGATGGTTTATGGTTTCCAAGTGTTTGAGTGCCCGCGGAAAATGTTTGTACATCCCCGAGACACAAAAAGAAACATGTATACAATCTTAAGTTAAGTGGACAAGCAAGTTAATCTTGTTGTCAGCAGTAAACAAGAGTATATATCAGCAAAGAAAATAATCAATCACTACATATTTAACCACTTAAAGCATCAAAGAATTGTTGGAGAATGAAGCATAAAACACGTAGATTAATCCCCAATACTTTAAAACAAGTTTTAGTGGTTTTCGAGGGATGTTATATGAAGTTTTCAAAGTAAGTTTATAACAACCAAGTGGTTGTATCAAATATTTTCCACAACTGCAAGTTTTAACCACAAAAACAAGCAAGTAATCTGACAAAAAGTTCACTAATTAGCAGCATAATGATAATGACGATTTACTAGCATATTTCCACAGTTAAATTGCAAGTTAGAATCAAAATAGAAGATGATTCATTGCAGCCCTAATGCTTGTAGCTTTTAATTAGCTATAGCTCAAGATCCACTTGACTAGTCTAGATACCCTAGAGTCTTTGACAATCTTAAATCATATTAAAAAGATCTCAACTTAAACAATTTCAATATATTGTGAGTGTATGTATCCCAATGCAATGATTGTATTTCTCCAATGCAAGAGATTAGTGTCTTTAACTATTGTGTTATGGAGACTTTAAAATGAAAAATCTAAGTTATGTTATTTCATTGGGGGTGTAAGCCCTTTTATTCCATAAGAAAAGCAAAACTAGCTAGGAAAAAACCTAGGAGGGTGTAACCCTTTACTTCTCCTACTATTCCTTTGTGTATAAAATTATTCCAAGACAATTATGATGGGCTTAGTGGGGTTGTATGCCCTTATACTCCCCAAAAAATTAGCAAATTAACCTTGTGACCAAGAAAAGAAGCAATAACATGAAAGATTACTTACCTAGTTCAAGCATTAACAAGATAAACTCCTTTTAACCAAGGAAAATCCACCATAAAAGCAAGAAATAGCCTCCAAGAAAGATAGCACATTACTTCGTCATCCAATAGCTAAGACAAATCATCACAAGAGATAGTAGCAAAGAGAGATAGACAAAATTTCCCAAGTAGGGCGCAAATTTCAGCCAAGTCTCTTCTCCAAAATGGGAGAGTTATGTTCAAATGACAAGAATTTGATCTTTGTTTATACAAATCTTCGTAAAAGTGTTTGTCCGCTTAATTTTAGGGTAACCACAAAGTAAGGGGTCAACAACTCTTACTTTTCCCCTTTACATTATCAAATTCAAATTTAACTTTAAAAAATGCACATAAGAAACCCTAATGTGATATCATCCCTCTAAAGGATGATGTTTTGACACTTTTTGCAAGTCGTTGGAGTAAATAATGGAAGTTGTTAGGCCTTCTAAGGCCTCCCTCTCATGTGTTAGGGTTTCCTCCTTCAAGCCAAACCTTCTCCCATCAAAACGTGCCAAGTGTCCATTGTCAAAACCTTCACCACCAAAACCCTAGCCCTAGAGTGATGTCAAGCTCCTCAAGTGTGATGTTTTGGTCTCAAGAGCAAAATGTTGGGCTAACAATGGGCTAGGATAGATCCTCCAAAGTGTCTCTCATGCCTCTAAAGGCTACCATCATCATTCGGTGTGTGGGCCATGGTATCCATCCTATGGACTTCAAGCCCCAAGGAAGCCCAAGCTAGGCTTGTTCTTCCAAATATGTCCACCAACTAGGTCTTGCAAAGACAATGAATACACCCTCCAAGAATCTCAAGTCAAATGCATCATGTTAAGTAAATCAAATCAATAAAAGAGTCACCTAAGCATGTGCATCAAAAACCACCTCATCAAACTAAACAAGTGCTCAAAGACCCTATGCAATTTGCCAAGTTTAGATATGGGAGGGTTGACAAAGCAACCTATTAGGTGAATCATACCTTAGTTTAGGAGTGTTTCCCAAGTGGAACCCCTCTCTAAGTCATGTGGAGAAAATGATATGAATGGAGACAAGACTATTGGGCATGGGGTTCATGACAAACAAGGGATCATAGTGTCACTTTTATGGGTGTCTTTGTAGAGGGTGTGTTGCACCTTTGTTTTCAGTGCATCATTTTTCCAAACCCATTTATTGCCATTAATTAATTAAGGTCCAAACACTGGATAATCCTTAGGGGTTAATCGATTAGCTTGGGAGACAGTACCACATAGTCACTTGAAGCTAAAGGTACACATAGTGCCATATGCATGGAAAGAAAGGGACACTGCATGTGTGTACACACCTCAACAAGTGGGACATTTAAATAATGTGATTTTTTCTTTTGCAGGTCTTTGATTTTTTAAGAGAAGCATTTCATTATTCTCAAGACCTCTTTGGGCGAGCATCTGGAAGGTTAATAATATGGTTTTATCTTTTTCCAGCAACATTCCCTTGGGCCTTTAGCCCCTTCTTCCCATGAAATGAGGGACAATCCCTTCTTGGGTCAGTACACCCAAAAATCTCAAAAGATAAGGAAATGAGGGGATGAAGTGTGGAAAGTGGCAAGTATGATAGAGAATGGTACGATGACCTATCAAGGGGACCTCCCAATAGCAAACATATCCCTAAGGGTGACCACTTACTAGGGCGCAATGTCAACCACCAAGGTAAAACAAGGAAAAGATCATAATTTCCAAGAAGAAGTTACATAATCAAAAGTAGTCTCAAATGCAACAAACTCAAATGCCTCAAATATTGAAATGGCACTTACCATGATACCTAGCTTGTACCTAATGGAGCTAGACCCAATGTCTTTCAGAAGCCAGTTGATGTGGTGGATACCCTCATGATGAACCTGAGATCTGTGGTTGTGAGGTGGGCCTCTGTTTGTGCAAGTGAACGTTGTCAACCATTTGTTGCTCAGTAATCCATGTCTGCAACTTGAGGACCTCAAGACATCATCTCCTTAGTTATCCCTAGGAAATGGGGATAACAGTCCCTATTCTGCCTACGAATTTCATTTCTTCTCCATTGCTTGCTTGATTCTCACTCTTCCCAAATATAATAGCACATGCTCCCCAATAACTATGGAATGTGACCTCTCACACCCACCCTCTTACATGAGTTAAATGATTGGCTTTAGGAACACTCAACAACAAATAGAAGGTTATACACAATGATAATATAATTCAAGAATGTGGATTGTATTAATACCCATGAATAATCCCCCCTTGACCCCCTCTCTCTTGTGGAATCATAACCCCCCATCGTTTTTCATCTCTTTCGTATCGCAGCCAACAATTACTATTTTTATTAATTATTCAATGCACATAATATACAATTTGGCCTCTGGCTTCATTCAATCAATACAGGCTCTTCGCCTCAACACATCGGATCACCAGCCTAATTCACATTTATACAATTACATTATAATTCGTGGGGTTTAAAACCATAGATGTTACAATGCTCTGGTATCAAAGACTCCTTACATAATGAGTATGCTAGAATTAAAAGGATTGCAAATGCAGTTAGAAGAATTTTTGAAGAAAGGCTATATACACCCAAGTGTTTTACCTTGGAGAGCATCAATATTGTTCGTGAAAAAGAAAGATGAGACTTTGAGGCTATGCATTGATTTTATATTGCTAACTAAAGCTATTGTGAAGAATAAATACCCTCTACTTAGAATTGATGACCTCTTTGATTAGCTAAGAGGAACAAAGATATTTTCAAAGATAGATCTGAGATCATATTACCATCAAATAAGAATAAAGAATGAAGACATTAGCAAAACAACTTTTAGAACCAGGTATGGGCACTATGAGTTTGTAGTGGTGTCATTTGGATTGACAAATGCACCAGCTACTTTCTATGAGTTTGTAGTGGTGTCATTTGGATTGACAAATGCACCAGCTACTTTCAAGTGCTTGATAAATGACATATTTAGAAATTACCTAGATAACTTTGTCATTGTGTTCTTAGATGACATGCATATTCCAAGTTAGAAGAAGAGCATGAACAACACTTGAGGTTGGTACTACAACTATTAAGAGAACGTTAATTGTATGTTAAGTTGAACAGGTGTTTTTTTATCAGAGGCAGATCCATTGCTCGAGACACATAATTTTAGAGGAAGGGATAGCAATGGATCTAGAAAAGATTGAAGCTATTATAGAATGCCCAACACCGAGTATAATAGAGGTAAGGTCATTCATAGATAGTAAGGGCCAAAATCTTATTACTGATATAAGAAGAACTTTGATATGGTAGAGTCACTCATGGTGATAATAATCTCTAGGACCCCATTGCCATTGAAATATATAAAAAAGTAAGAATTAAATTTACGTAGTTGGAATTAATGGGTTCTGTTAATGGGCCAAGGATAAATTTTCATATAAACGCAAATATATGGAATTAATTTGTATAAGTTGGGTTATTTGTTAGAGAAAGAAGGTAGAAAACAACCAGAAATAGATAGGGAAAAATGGGGTAAAAAATAATTATCTTGTGAGAGCATTCCTTAATAAAGATAGTGAAAGCCGGGCTGAAATCTCCAGATTTTTTCAAGCCCCTTTTCTTTGTCCACCAACACCAACATATTGTGAAGCTTCAGGTCTCTATCTACCCAAATTATATTTCATTAGTTGAAATCTTGTCTACTTCATATACATACATAATAAAAATAATTCTATTTTATTAGTGGAAATCTTGTCTATTTCAATGTACATGTATATATAATAAATATGTGCAAGTTAAAAGGTTTTGGTTCTTATTACTTTGTATTATCATTTTTATTGGTTTTACTCTCTAGAAAATTCTTGGGTATTTTCCTGTAAATTCATAATAAGTTTTGCAGAGGAGAATATGATCAGAGGTTTTTACAGCAGTAGAAACATTTTCAAGACGTTAGAGCATCCCACTTTTTATTGTTCAGCATAAAAAAGTGTACTATAGAGCACTGCAGAACATATTGATCACATACGAGCTAACACATTTTTTTTGCTAAAATTCTTTTCTAAATAAACTAAACCCAACCTATTTTTTTCTCAAGTTGTAAATGAACAAATAACTTCAAGTAAATCATTCAGTATGACGAAGACCAGAGTTCCTTGGTGCTAGCCTGTAAGTATTAGTTATGAACTAGAGGACATTGTTGCAATTTGGCAGGTGGATAAAGAATTTTCAAAGAAAACAATCATTGTAACTCTTACCAATAACTACTAAGACATGTCTAGTGCCAATGGAATTAAAAATAAACACGACGATGCATGCTTGCCTTCTGAATCTAGATTGCATATCTCCTAACACAAGAGTCCAAGTTCTTGCCATCTTTTGCATGGAAAGAGAGTATTCATGTAGGAAAATTATTCGTATTGGAATCTAAAACTCAAATGGTAAGATTTCACTGTCCTGATTGAACACGAAGACAACTGCCGTTATATTGATGCAATTAACCAGGAAGAGAAGGAAGGCAAACTTCATATATAGACACAATTACAATTAAGATACGTGCTAAAAATGAAACTCCAGAGGAGTTAGTTATTCTTTTTCCGATGGTTGGGATGTCTCATCCTGCCATGTTGCTTGCCATTGCTGATCATAAAAAGTTGATTCCCTCACTAGCTGCTTTATTGTCTCCAAATCTTCATTCTTTCGAATCAATAGAACTCCAACAACTGTAACAAATAATAAAAGTTTGCCGAAAAAACTGCTCGTTTGATCCACAATTCCAACCCCAGTCAAGCTATCAATGAAATAAGCCATGAAGAACCCTATCATTGCAGCACGACCTGCACCAAATAAACCAAGTCACAAAGAGTACCAAAGTAAAACACAGATAAATGAATTACACCAATGTTAATGTCACAGAAAAAAGAAGGCACATACCATTCAGTAGTTCTGCCTGTGGCAAATGGAACCTCTTAACCCATGCCCACCATGGTACTATAGAAGTATCAAAGACAACAGGATCCTTGTTGCTAGATGTTTCAGGGTTATCTTCTAGCCATTTCCTCCTACGCACCTCTATTAAATAGATACAGAAAAATGGCTCAAATCAGAACAAATTACCAAAATCAGCAATAAGCCTTAAATGAACTGGAAATTAATTTCCAGTTCAATAGTAGCAAAACTAATCCTAGTTTATCATTACCAATGTGTATAACTTGTAAAAATCGAAATGTTATTAGCCACCCAAAATTGCAGAACTCTTTCATTTTCTAATCTCAAATGTAAACTTTTGTTGTTTTTATCACATTCTCGTTTTTTAATGATACAACCTCTTGTCCTTTGTCCCCTGTGCTTTTGTTCTTTTTATCACATTCTCGTTTTTTAATGATACAACCTCTTGTCCTTTCTCCCCTGTGCTTGTTTGCTAGGCCTTCCCCTCCCTCCTTTGTGTGGCCTGTGTGCATGTGTGTGAGATAATAACTGGAATAATAAAAGTAGAATAACTCGTTCCTGTGGCACCTTGGAAACAACTATGAAGTCTCCTTCTGTTCCTTTCTACAACAACTAGCACAGATTCCATTCACAGGGCATTCCTTTATGGGATCTACCTGAGAAATCCCAAAAGCGACTGTCCCAATCCCAGGAGTTTAGATCCCACTGTTGCCAAAATTGGATGGTTTATGTCGTATATTGCTGCTTGCATAATCATTAAAGTCCATTGTAGGAAGATTACATGATAAATATCAGGCCAAATACAATATAATCATGGCTATAACGATACAAAATATTGAAATTGAATATGAGGAGCTGATTGTCACAATACAAAACATAAGGTGTATATATATTACAATTATACACCTGATTGAATAAGAATGACTATTAAGCCATAACCTTCTGGTACTCTCATTAATAGAAATAAGAAATTATGAATATATTCGGTACATAAAATATCTTCCCTTGTTAAAATGTTTTGACCTCATCTAGTGAAACAGTCTTACACACCACACCTGATGAGACTGAAACAAAAGTTATTGTAAATTCTCATGTCCATCCTAGTGATCCAATTCTCAAGTTTGAATGCCTCTGCCTGCAGCTTCGGCAGGTCCCATATTTCATATGTAATTTGAAGCATTCTTTCAATTTGAGTTAAGAGGAAAAATTCCTAACTAACGGAGCTCCAAAGAAAACCAATCACTTACTAATGAGGCACAACCTCCACCTCTCCTTAAAGATTGTTTCTGGTAATAATGGAGAATCGAGCTAATTAATTCTTGAATGTCATCAAAATTGCCCCTAGATGTTTCCCCATTAAGGGCTTTGGTGAACACCGTGATGGTCACTCACTCCACACTTGGATTTAATTTGGACATGAGTCAATCCTATTACATCTACTCGGCAACCTCTAACCAATACGATGACTTCAAATTCGCTTTCCTTTTCTCTGTTGGGGATTCTGTGCTTCTCCCATTGCATGGACATTAAATGCACTATCATGAATGAAAGGTATCATTTTTTACACTTGGCCTCACATGACCTGAGAAAAGGGGAATTAGTTTGAATCCCATGGTGCCAAGCATTTTTGTTTATAATTGCACTGAAAGACGCTACATGTTCTACATCCCAGGTGGGGAAAGGCCCCTGCCCACCTCCCCAACACACAAGCATAGATCCAACTTAACCCTGAATCTATGAAGGACCTGGAGGTTTGCACTTGGAGATTTTTTATCCTTCTTGGTGCTTAATAGATCCAGGGTTTCCTTTTAATCTTATCTTCTGACCACTCAAGGGTAGGAAACTTCTTCTGAAAATAAATCAAATGTATTGTTTCCCAAACTATGTAAGACAGTTTAAATTTTAATTACCAACAAAAATGATGTCTCATTTGGTCATTCTAGAACGAAAGTTCACCCTTTTCTCAAACTAAAGAAGATAGCAAATCTCCCAAGCTGTATTTTTTTCATTTATAACTGTTGCAAGTCTATCAAAATAAAAATAAAAACCTAAAAAATAAAACCATGTACTTGTCCAATGGCAGCTCCAGAAAATGTGAATATGATCATCTTCCTCTGCCACACATACAGGGCACAAAGATGGACAAATATTTTGTAGACGTGACAATAATATGAGCCATAAGGTTACATATGTTATAACAAAAATCTATGACTATTATTGTAAGGCTCACGCACTTGATGCCCTTCAACATGTAGACACCTCTCTAATATCACTTAAATTGGTATTAGCAAGCAAGAATTGGATGCTGTAATATAACTAATAAGCATACTTTAATGACAATAGAGACAAGTGCGCTTGATAGATATCTAGTCTATTACAATTCGATTCCTTAAATGGATTGAGAGGAAAAAGGTATGAACCTAGTTTGATAATAATTGATAGATTTGTTCATAGAGCTGTGGTCCAGCAATAAGTTGGATTGCATATGGTGATGATGACCTGTATGTTTAAAACCCAACAAGTGTGCCCTCCGTATTAATGGGACTAAAGCATACCAAGCCGAGTGCAAATCCAGAGTGGCTCTAATGGACTAGATATGATATGTGCCTAAGCACACTTTTCATCTATGCCAAGCCTTTCCTAGTCTTTAGTGTGCCCAA
>JZKD02S0230015.1:307896-327241 GCA_000966675.3 Picea glauca
CCCTACTTTTTTAGATACAATACAATATTTATAAATATAATTCATATATTTTTATACAAATATTTTAAATATATATATATATATATATTTACTATGTTGAAATTCATTAAATAATATTACGTCACATTTTCTAAAAGCATGTTAAATACCACATTCTCTTGTGATAAGGGTTTAATGTACAGTAAAAATTTTAATGTCAACTAGAGCAATAAAGTATAGATGGAGACTTGTTATTATTAGTCCATGTTGTAGGCATAGAGGGACTATAGCGATCGATAAATCGTTGACCTAGTATTAGATTGTGCATTGACCAGAAATATTTCCATATTGTCTATTGTTGGAACAAGGAAAGTGAAGACATCGATTTTAATATAATAAAAAGTATCATGTTTGTCAAGATCTGATTGGACAAAGGATTGGAGGTTTTATTGCAGTCTTCATTATTCCCAATGTTAAATATCTTGACCTGTCCAAAGTATTTGGTAGTTTATGGTCTTTTTGAATTATATATTTTATTATGCATTGGTCGGCGGTGGATTAATGCTAGCATTAGTTCGAATGTCTCCCTTGGCATTTTCTGCTGGGTAGAATACATTCTCTACCATATTACTATGTCTGATTTTTGCTTTATTGTTGCGTGCTTCGAGAGAACAGGTTTGTCACGTTGCATATTTTCTTAAATGCTTGCACAGGCCTACGCCCTTCGACGGTCCTGACAGTCTTAATTGTTTACCTAATATCTCTGGCAGTGTTAAATGATTATTGTACAGATGGGTTGCAATACAGTTTCATTCATGGTTGGCATCGTTGCTCGAGTGTTAAATCCTTGTTCGGTGCTTTGTTCCATGGTTTTGGTTCTTGTTTGATTCAACTTTGCAAAGTTGAGGTCCTGCAATTGCAGTTCGATCTCTTCGTGGTTGTTCACTAGTTTGTTGTTTTTCAACTTTGCAAGTTGTTGGACCTATTGTTGCAGTTTGCAGTTTTTGGGGCTGAGCTCTTGTCGTCCTTTGTTGACGGGTAAGTTTCCCTGTTGTTGTTGTTTTTCAATGGTGGCAGTCCCACCATCTTTGTCTGTGCTCTTAGTTTTTGTTCCTGGAAATCATGCATCTTGCAATGTAAAGGGCTTTACGAAAAGTAGTTGGGAGCCATCAGAAGAGGGAACCATCGGGCGGGGTCTGTACACAGGGTATGCTTTCATTCTGTGGGTGGGAACACTGTGTCTACCTGTGTTATTTATGTTGAGTAAAGTTATTGTTTTATTTATTTCTCTATTTTCTTCTCATCTGCTATGGGGACTAGGGGGGATTGAAGTTGAGAAGAAGAAGGTTCAAAGATACATATGGGAATTGGTGCCCTGCTTTGTTTTTTTTTTCTATTTTGCTACCTTTTATTTTTTTCTCCTGCTTTTCTTTGTTTTCATAGAAAGTGAAACTATGTAGCAAATAGCTTCAAAGTGACAGTTGAAGAGATGAACGAGGTAATAGATGTTGAGCCGTACGAAATAGCTGCACAGACCATTGTACATGACAGCATTGACGTGGTTTTGCATAGCAATGCGCTTTTTAGATTGGATGCATTCTCGTACACTGTTGGGCATTGTCTTTTTGATACATTCCAGGTTCTATTGCATTTCCGCTATTCGTCGACCGAGCTACGCAATGGATTGATAGATTATTTCTTGACCTGTTTTAAAAATGGCGATGCCAAGGCTTTGCAGTCCTATGAATACGAACTAGAATCTGATTTTCTTCACCAGTTACATGGAATACAAGATGTCACTACGTATTTTTCAAAAATGCGATTTTCTGCATTTCCAGTTCTGCCTCCGCATGAGAGGGGACTTTGGGGAGATACATTTTGTATATGATGGTTGTCTAACTAGCTGAATACAGTTGCCATTTGGTCATTGACAAGAAAAACAAGATATCTACTATTCAATAAAATTGCATCTGACAATCCATATTGCATCTTGTTCCATGATGCCAATGCCCTCAGTGGCCATTATGAACCACTGGTGTACAGAAAAATGCCCATATGCAATATAGAAGGTCATCATATCTACGTGTATGTTATTTGCAAAGACCTTCAATCGCAATGCAAAGGGATTTTGCATGGCATAGATTGTCATGGTTTACAGCTGGCAACAAACGTTGTGTCCAGCTGTGGAGATAGGTTGTTCAATGCAATTTGTTGTTTGGTACCGGCAGAATTTGATGTTCAGTCGCTGCGAATTTACATTGTACAGTCCTTTTGCAATGCAATTATAGGTGGCAGCCAACAGGATTTTAGGTGCTTGCATCAGCACCTTTGCCCATATCTCGTAGAAAATATGTCGGCAGTTGGAAGTTGGCAGGAATACCTTGTGAACATGGCACTTCCATATGAAAAAGGGTGTATGGAGGGTTGCAGATTCTATTTGCAATGGTTTTCTGTCATATTCAGGGTTAATATCCAGGTGTGGTTTCCCTTGCCAGATGCCACTGTCCATTCCTGGGTTATTGATTGAAATTGTGATCGAACAATTGACTTCCTTTCGTTGAAAACAGATACAACACATATCCATTATGAACCTTTGCTTGCACATATCGATAGTTCAGGGTTGACTGTCCATGCCACCCAAACGACATCGAATTTGCATACACGTGGAATGTTTTTTTGTGAAAATGAAAGTCCTCCCAGTTGCGATATGGGCAGACAAGTCTTGAACAAAAAAAACATGCATAAAATTCATGACAGGTGTGATGAGGTCATAGACCGCTTAGACAAAAAACGTAGAGTAAGTTATCACAATTTGAAAAACATTATTTGTCAAATTCGCCCGACTTCTGATAAGGTCATAGAGGCCTTGAACAAAAAACGTAAAGTAGTTTCTCAGAAACTGGGTGAAAGTGAAATTCATCCCAATTGCCACCAGCTCATCCTGCCTTTGGTCAAGAAATGTAGACTAAGTTACCACAACTTGAAAAAGGTCATGCGCGAGAGAAAAAAATGCATTGCTACACTTCCTTTTAGAGAGAAACTCACATATCACAATGTAAAGAAATTTGTTCATGCAGAACAAAGCATAAACAGGTGCGATTGCATATCCCAAAAAGGTGATGCAACTGTACGACTTTGTGATCTACAAGCAACACCATGCAGTAGTAGCAATGAAAACTAGGAAACAATTTCTACAAATACTTCCCTGCGAAAGAAAAATGCAAGACAGAACTACATGAAACAAATGAAAGACACTCCTTCCATTGCATGTGCAATTTGTGAACAATTGAATTTTTCAAAAAACAGTAAGTCTTTCACGCATTCAAGCAGAATACCTCCACTTGACAGCCCACGATAAACCATTTTCCAGTGCGAAAGTTTGTCTTCCATGCAAACGATCGCTTGAAAATGGAAAACTGCCACAGTTTGCAACCCTTGACCGAATAAGATGTAATACAACACTAGCAGATGTAAGTGCACTTACAGAACTCGAGGAGATACTTGTGTCTCTGTGAATTGCATTTTCCCAAATCAGACCTTGGGGCTATAAACGACCCCAGATGGGCTTAACGGGATCAATTATTAATGTGCATGTTCAGTTAGATGTTGTGAAAAAAGTGTTGCCACAATCTATTAACAATACAATTACAATCATTGTGGCTCTGAAAAGACGCTTGTGATACAAAAATGCCTATCAGACAGAAAAAGTGCATGTGCATGTTGTTATGAAAGCATTAAAGGAATTATGTTCCAGAGCCCTATACAAAGCAAAGAACATTTGTATAAATGCCAACTGGAATAGTGTTCTCGCAGAAGAACATGGCAACTCTGCATATACTCTTGAAAATCCTAGTGATTTTGATGCAAGTGATGAATTGGACAATGAAACAGTTGTTGAAACATTGGTGCATGGATTCACTGATTCACAGTGCATTCGTGACTTGCAAGACAAAATTGTCGAAATTGCACCTGTTGAGGGGCAGCGTCCACTTGGAATATTCAAGGACAAATTCGCTTAGAAAATGAACTTTCCAACACTCTTCTATGGAGATCCACCTGGCACTGATATTACAGAATGATTCAGTTATCATAAAATAGTCTGATGGGAGCTGCTACATTCAAGCGGTTACTTCTCCTGTCACATAACAAATTTGTTTTTCAAGACAATGTGCATAATAATAGAGCAAGTTATGTCATGCATGTGGATTCGAATAAGAAAAGGCCAGTTACAAGGAAGAAAGTTATTCACGAAGGATGTGAAGTACAAAGTTAACCTAGAAAAAATTATGAAATCCGATATTAGATACATAGATTTCAAAAACATCCGCACCTCTCCTGACTATTTGCAACAAAAAAAATAAAAAATTGCAATGATCCGGCAATTAGGCTCGCCAACATTTTTCGTCACATTTACAAGTGCAGAGCACTGCTGGGATCCATTGGTGGCTGCGGTATCTGACCTGCATAAGAACAGGAAATGTAAAAAATAAATCAATATACTAGAAAATAGTGACATTGACTACCTCATAAGAAAAGACCCAGTGACATGTACTCGCTACTATAGACATAGAATAAATGCTTTGAGACAATTGATATGCCATGATGAAACGTTTTTCGGAAAAATATCGGACTACTTTTTTGTCACTAAATTCCAAAATAGGGGAAATGAACATGACCACGCACTGTTGTCGATAGAGGATGCACCAGTGTATGGAGCCGATAACAATTCAGAGATCGAATAATTTGTGGATAAATACATAACATGCAACACAGATCATTTGGATCCAGAACTTGCGAAAGTCCATAGACATTACCATACAAGAAGTTGTAGAAAACGAAAAAAAACTCACATTGCAGATACAACTTTCCCATGCCGCCAATGAGAGCTACAAGAATCATAGAGCCAGTTAGTGTAGAGGAAAATGTTGTTGTTGAGAAATTTAAATCCTTGTTCGCATTTCTAGAAGAAGGGGGATTTGACGAAATGATGAGCTTTGATGCATTCTTGACATAGGTAAATCTTTTAGAAGATGAGTACATCCAAGCCATACAATGTATGCTTAGGCAACCAACACTTTTCCTTAAACGAAAACTCTCCCATATTTGGAAAAATAGTTTCTCCAAAGATATGCCAGTTATGTGGAAAGAAAATACAGATGCGCAGTATGTGTTGAATGCATATGTTGCAGCATCATATTGTACCTCGTATATGATGAAGATTGACAAATCTATGACAAGTGCATTCAGAAAAATACGCAAAGAACATGAAAGAAGTCATATTGATGCCATACAAATGATACGCACACTTGGCAATACATTGCTTAATCTTCAACAAATGTCTACTCAGGAAGCAGTTCACATTGCACTTTCCTTGCCCCTCACTTGTAGTTCAAGAAAATGTGTCTTCATAAGCACATCTCCACTTGAAAAACGCACATTTGTCCTTAAACCACCGGTTTTGCTGCAACAAGAGACCGACAATTCAGAGGACATGGTATGTTGCTCGATTATTGATTATTACATCCAGCATCCATCTCCTATTAGGCATATCTACTTAGCAAAATTCATATCGCATTACAAAAAAAATGGTGCACCCATATCAAAAAGAAAAAAACCCTCTGTCATACGATTTGTCAAATACAACAAACATTGTGACTATGAAAACTATTGTAGAGAAAAATTGTTGTTGTACGTTCCGTTCGATGAAAATGAAGAGACATTAATGCATAACTTATGTACATGGGAGGTTGTGTATGTTGCGTATGAGACTATGGTGCACATCAATGAAGCTAGATTTACCTACAATGTTAATCCAACATGGGGCAATCTAGAGGTTGCACTTAATGACCTAGAAAACCCTGGCAATCATGATGACACATTCAGAGACCCAAAAACAACCAGAGCTGCTTCCAAGTCCTATGACTTAAAAGGAGATTTGCCTTGTCCTCCAATGGCTGGAAGTGAAAAACGTATCAATCTTGGTTTTCAAGTTACAAAACATCCTTTCCTAATTGAAAATAATGAATACCATGGAATAAGACGTCTGTTGAATCGTGAACAACAAACAATTGTAAAGGATATTTCTCTTAAAAAATGCTTGAACATGAACAGTCATGTGCACGTGTTCCTTACAGGCGGAGCAGGAACATGCAAGACATTCACAACAAAAGAATTGTTCCAAATTCTTATATGAATCTATGATTCAAACAATTCCTTCGATCCTATGAAACCAAAGGGCCTAATAGTTGCATACACAAGAAAAGTTGCATACAAAGCTAGTGGAACAACAGTCCACTCTGCATTTTTAATGCCTTTTAACAAGTCACAGTTTCTTCCACTTAGCAAGGAAATGTTGGATACATTATCTAAGCTTTATGAGGAACTCCAACTTGTCTTTATAGATGAAGCATCTTTGATTGGGAGTCGGTTCTTGTATTCCATTGACAGCTGACTAAGAAGCATAAAACATGTGCAAACAAAATACTTTGGAAACATTGACATGATATTCTGTAGGGATCTTTACCAGGCACAACCCATCCAAGATTCTTTGATATTTGAACAACCCACGGTCAACATGGAAACAGTCACCCATGACTTCTGGAGAGACGATATTAAATGCTTTGAGTTGCATACTACAATGCGCCAAACAGATGAAACATTCATTGCAATTCTGAATAGAATGTGCACCAACAACCAAACACATGATGACTTGACCCATATCAATTTGAGATGCTTACGGCCTGCACCAACAGACCCAACATTCCCTTACCTATTCTACAAAAATAAGGATGTTGCAAACCATAACAACCACATGCTCTCCCTAATGTCTGGCGATGATATCATCATCAATTCCATTGACTTGGAAGAAGACAACCATGGAAATGTGCCACGGCATGAACATTCAGTCAATTTGCCTTTGCAGCTTGTCCTCAAATTAGAAATGTTGGTTGAAATATATGCCTGCAACTATGATTCATAGGATGGCTTGGTGAATGGTGCAGATGGAATACTGAAAGGCTATACCGAGACAGAAAAAGTGGATGTCCTTTGTATTAAGTTCCATGAACCACATATAGGCAAGCGACAAGAAAGCAAGTTGTCTTATCTATATAATTCAAATACTGGAAGTGATTGTACACTTATTTTGCGAATATCGAAGCCAGTATCAACATCAACAAAGACAGGTCAATTGAAGATTCGGAAAAAAAAATCGATTAAACTTGCATGTGCACGTATAGTCCATAGATCACAAGGACTAACACTTGATAAAGTTGCTTTTCAACCTGCTGGAATTCGGATACATGGACTTGTCTACACAACACTGTCCTGTGTTAGAAGCATAGAGTCCTTGTATTTACTAAGTCCTCTCACAAAAGATAACTTCAAAGTGAAACATAAATTTGATATTGAAATGGAACGACTGAGGACCACCGCAAAATGACATCTGCATTATGATTACCAATCCATACAAACAAATTCATCTGTATCAATTCTCTCGCTTAACACACACAGCTTAAATGCACACATGGATGATATACTGAATGACTATGATATAATGCAATCCGATATTATGTGCTTGCAAGAAACACACGTGGCATTATGCACGCAAAACAAACAATTCCCAAATCACAATTGCATATCAAGTTACATTACACATGGGGTCATGATACTGGTGAAAAAACATCTACCAATTTTGGACCATATACATATCGAAGAAAACAATGTTGAGCTGGTGCTTGCAAAAAAAAATTCTCATGAAATAGAAGTTGCAATACTGAATCTGTATGCTACTCCCCATGCAACATTCTCCAACATAGTACATGTTATTTCCAATGCATTGACCCATTTCCCTCTGAACGGACCCATTGTACTTGTAGGAGACTTCAATATCGATATGCTATAAAACACTAGCAGAACAAAAGAATTGGAAAACTACATGTGCAAATACAGTCTCCGCTTTCTTATGAACAACACAGTCCATCTGCAAAATGCACTAATTGACCATGTCTGGTCCAATGTGCACATCCCTCAATACAATATGTTTGTGTTATACACATATTGGTCTGATCATGATACAATTGGTATTGCACTTGAATTATGTCATATACATCAAAGTTATTGCAAACTCATATTTGTGTGTTTCAAAGAATATATGCCTCTCTGATTTGTACTCTAGACGATGTTCTACTTGAATTATAAAATTACAAAATTTACATTGTGCAGAAAAAAAAAGGTACATCCTCCCAAAAACTATTTCTGACTATATTCAACGTATTCTATTTTTTTTTGTATATGCACATAGTAGTTGCCTTTTTCTTAACATCTAAACTTATGTTCATATATGTTTTGCTTTGTACTTTTCTTCATAGAAATAGACAAGAAAAGCAGAGGACGCAAAGAACTCCTACCCACACACATAGACCAAACCATGCAAAGGTGCACCCTTTTCCTGCCTGTGTTCCACAGTAAACAATTTTTCGTTTACTTTCTTTGTGTTTGTCAAACTTATTTGCAGCTATGTTTCTTTTTGCTTTTTTTTGTTTTGCGCATAGATGCAACTACCCTGCACATCTGCCATCCAATAGATGCAATGTTGGGCCAGCCACCCTGCAAGTCCACTTGTGAGTTTCTATATCGCCCAACCATAACAACTATTCGCAGGACATGAAACATTAGAGGCATATTGTGCAGCTCACAAGTGTGCGATCCAAATAATGGCATCTAAAATCTCAGCCATCTCGCAAGTCTTCCTATCAAATTGTATATCGTGGAACTATAAGTGCTATTTGTAGAACACAGAACAATAGAACGCTTTATTTTGACCCTTCCCACCCGAGAACCCGCAAGTATGGAATGTGATATGGGTACATGGTGTATAAAATCTGATGTTGATACTTAATAAAGGTACATATCTAATTTTGCCTCGTTTCTACACACACCAGTCTGGTAACCACAGAGTTGGTGTTGCACATGAATTATGAAATATGCATTGGGAATCAGACGGAGCCAAGTCCACGATCCAAATAAGTGGCTAAGTATGGAATAAGGGATCTGTGCATAATTGATATGTATTGCTCGTTTCTAGGATCCCACCATCCCTAGAGTAGAATGTTGAGCCGGCCAGAACGCAAACCCACTTGTCAAATTATTGGCATAAGCTATTTGTAAGTAGCCTAGCAATAGAGCCCCGTTTTTTACCCCGCTAGCCCGAGAACCCGCGATCCAAAAACTGTCAATGGTCTATAAAATATAAGCCAACCTGCAAGTCCCCTTGTCTATTTGTATATCGCGGAACTGTGTGTGCTATTTGTAGAACACCAAACAATAGAGGCATTTAATGAAGAAACCTCACTCTAGCAAGGTGTTATATTTTTATTAACCCCCTAACCCTTGGTAAATCATCTCCTAGAATTCACCTACCCAATTCACTCATTTTTCATCATCTTCGCATTGAGTTTATAGCCTAACCTCCCTTTGGTCACCCTTTTCCTTCCTCAAGCTTGTGACCAAAGTGGATGGTCGCCCTTTCTGGACTGCCAAATTGTGACCATGTCGCTTTGTCTGTGTACTTAGGTCATGAATGTGATCCAGGTAGAAATCGGTGGCCACCCACCTATTCCAACTAGCTCAAAACAGTCTTGTGGCAACTTACTACTTTTAGCAGTTTTTTCGGTTCCTAAAATTTCGGGGCCATTTTGAGGTCCTAAATGAAGTTTGTTCAGGATCTAGCACCTCAATGATATCCTAACACTCTAATTGAGACCCCAAAATGAATCTCCTCGACAATACATTTCCAATGAGATATCGTGTGCCCCAAACAGAGATCGTATGCCAAAGTTATGCCCCCAGGAAGTTGATACACCAAACTACCCAAAACGGGGTCCACAAAACTGTTGGCTTTTCATCTTCCGGGGTTAGATTTTTGGATTTTATTTATGTTAAAAAGGCCTTTAGAGCCTCATTATAATCCATATTCTTGTGAATGTGAGTAGCCATTGTATCTCTTCTTAGAGATAAGTTGCCACCATTCTAGCGAGTCTTTCACTTTGTATTTCTACAGTTTTGTACATTTCGCTCATTAATAGAAATTGTGTATTACTGTATATCTGTGCCTCTTGTTATATTTCTGATCTATCTCTGTAATATTATTGTCTCTCTTACAATATCTCTGTACATTTTTGTGTTATATATCCGCTCTCATTTCGTGTCGAAAATAATCCAGATCAATGGTATTAGAGCAGGTCTCTCTTGATCTTTTTTCAGTGCATGTCCTCGACGAGGTCTGAGTATAGAAAGTTGGGTCTCAAGCTTGTCTCTCTTAAGGAAAATCACTCTCGCACACCAAAGAAACCCTCCATGGCGGTAGAAAAGAAAAACATCGGAGCAAAAGATTCTATCAATTTGTTGCTTGAGCAATCTCTCACGCAATAGAGGAACGAAATGATGGAGAGTTTTTCCCACATCCTTCAATGCCCACCAATAGAAGCAGGCACATATTCATCAAGAAACACTTTGGAAGCACCTCTCCTTTCAAGGTACAGGTTAATTTTGATATTCCCGTATTTGAAGGTCAGATATATGCGGATGCCCTAGACGAATGGTTAAATCTACTAGAAGGTTATTTCTTTGTTCACAATTTTTCCGTCAGGGAAAAGATCACCTCCGCACTCCTTAAGGATCTCCCCCATGTCAAACATTAGTGGGAAATTTACTCGGAGAAAAGTTCCACTGAGAAGTATGGAATATATGGGGCCGATCCCACTTAGTATTTTTTTGTGGATCTGTTCAAAGGAAAAATATTACCCTGATGGAAACTATGAAGACTAGTACATGAGATGGACCATGCTGTGTCAGGAGAGGGGCCAAGCAGTTCTGGAGTTCACCAATACCTTCCATACCTTTCTCACCAAGTTGGGTATCAAAGACTCCGAGTGACATTTGGTTCTGAAATACTGTGGGGCTCTACACAGATACATACAAACTGAAATCGATTTTTTGGACATATCATCATTGGGTGTTGCTTATTGATATGTTGTTAAAATTGAGCAGAAATTTAAGCACTAGAACAAGTGGGAGTTTGGGTCTGCAAATCCGCAACAACCAAAGTATGGTAAAAGCGAGCCTAATAACTAGCCTTCAAAAAACCAGTCCAAGCCACAAGAAAAGAAGGGTAACAAAAAGATGAAGAAGGACATTGGAAAATGGCGTGACTTCCACAAAATGCCCTGGCACAACACCGATGAATTTCGCTCAAAATAGTCATTGGTGGTCAATATCAAACACAAGGAGATGAACCCTGATTCAAAAAATATTGGTAGAAGACAGATCATTGACGCAGAACCCACTGCTATTATTGTGACCGCAACAATTCAACCAGAAGAACCAACACATCCTAAAGAGGGGGAGCACCTCTTTCATTCATATATGTGGGTGAAGGGGACCATGTTGCATTTCATTGTTGATAATAGAGGCCAAAAGAACCTCATCTCAACAGAGGCCCTCAAACAGTTGGGATTGTCTAAAACACCACACCCGCAGCCATAGAACATCGGGTTGCTTCTCCGAGGATGAGATCTTCATGTCAACCAACAGTGTCGATTGTCATACGACATATATCCCTTCAAGGATGAGGTATTATGTGATGTTTCCCTATTGGATGTTTGTGATGTTCTCTTGGGCCAACCATATATGTGGAAGCACCATGATATTTATGAGTCTCGACCCCGTAGTGTCATTGTTACTCTAGGGGGTCATCTCTATAGGATACCAGAGGTAGTTCCATCTATTGTCCCACCTAAATAGTGCCATAAAGTAGTATCTCATAATACAAAATTCAACTTCTTCGCAATCTGTTCAAAAGGTGAACAGAAGGAAACTAGAACCACTGCAACCTTGGTCCAATCACCTTCTATCCAACATAAGCAGGTCGACAAGATTACAGTGAGGCATAAATATCCCTTCTACACATAGGCATCTCATGTAGCTAGACTGGTTAAAAAGGTCCAACCCTTCCAGCCATAGGTTCATGACAACCTTCAACAAGCTAAGCAACGCAACTTCTCCAGCAAGGCAAGTAGCTCATCAAGATGCAGATTTAGTAAATGCTTTTCCCTCTCCCCCAGGAACTCAATGCAGTGGAGACCATTGATTCCTAAAGAGGGAGGATTGATCTAGGTGGATATCAATGGCCACCCACCTATTCATATTGGCTCAAAAAAGTCTTCTGACAACTTACCATTTTTAGCAGTTTTTCGGTTCATAAACTTCTGGGGCCATTTTGAGGGCCTAAATGAAGTTTTTTCGGGATCGATCACCTCAATGAAAATAAAAGGCTTTGATTGAGCCCCCAAAATGAATCTCCTCGATGACACCTTTCTATCAAGCTATCGTGCACCCCAAACTGAGATTGTATGCCAAAGTTACGCCCCTGGGAAGTTGATACACCAAACTACCCAAAACGGTGTCCACAAAACTGTTGGCTTTTCATCTTCCGAGGTTAGGGTTTTGGATTTTCTTTATGTTAAAAAGGCCTTTAAAGACTCATTGTAATCCATTTTCTTGTGAATGTGAATATCCAACACATCTCTTCTCAGAGATAATTTTCCACCATTCTAGCGAGTCTTTCACTTTGTATTTCTACAGTTTTGTACATTTCGCTCATTAATAGAAATTGTGTATTATTGTATATCTATGCCTCTTTTTGTATTTCCTATATATATATGTAATATTATTGTCACTCTTGCAATATCTCTGTATATTTTTGTGTTATATCTCCTCTCTCATTTCATGCTGAAAATAATCTGGATCAGACCAAGCCTAGAAGCTCCCCTTTTTGGACTTGGTTTCAATGGATGAGACCTTACACTGATTTCTTGGGGTTTAGTCTCGAGAAGGATTCTAGTATAATCTTGAATATATTATCATATTAATCATATGGCCTTATCTCTAAATCCCTATAAGAACCAATCCATTTCCATGGGAAAGAGGAGAGAAAGAACTAGCAAAGTTACTCTGGCGTTTTGGTGGCAAGGCATGGGCAAGGAACTTGGAAGAAAGATACCTCTTCAATTTAGACATGTAAGTTGTAATCTTTCTTACTTGATTAATAGAATATATGATGGATGTTTCCCTCTAAATGATTGTTCATGTAAGTTTGTGTGTTCATTGGTAGAGAATCGATATATTTGTAGATTATGACATATTATCAAGTTTAGAAGCATCATTTGCTCATATATATGTTCATGTCTTAGGTATAGGGAGAAACTAAGGGAACTCAGCTTCTGCAGGGTATAAAATTCCTACAATAGACTGGCGACCATACTGGGGAGATTGCGTCTGATGTGCTTTTCTTCCTTCTTTACATGCTTTCTTTCTGAGATCTTTTACCCATTAAAATGTCGTGATCTAATTACTAGACTTTGTTATTCCCTTTCCCGAGTTCAATTGAAGAAACCACTATCTCGGATCTGATAGATCTTATTCCAGATCTAACTTTTTCCTTTTTCTCTGAGTTGGTCACAACTTCCTTGTCTACACAGAGTGACCTAAGCCTTCCCGATCGCGGTTTCCCGCATTTGCAACAGTGACCATCTCTGCTCCCATGTCTACCAGGAGAGACCACACTCTTCAGTCACACCGTCTCCCTCTACAGGGAGTGACCAACCCCTTAAAATTGATTTTTTGAAGAGTTATCCTTCAAAAAACTCATCCATACCCTTTCAGACTGGTTTCCTTCAACACTCCAAACCTATATTATGTCTATCTCCTTGATTTTGTGTCATTTTTTTTTAAATTTATACAATTATATTCTTTTCATGGTCATCTTATGTGATTGATAGGTACGAACAAGATCACCTAATTTAATACTTTCAGTCTAGTAGAAGGTTATTCATAGCTGCCTGAGAAGAATTTTCTTGCAAAATCTACCATTTTATTATACAAATCTCTCTTTCATTAGTTTGAATGTTTGTCATTTCCCAAATCATTTGAGAACTTTTCAAGCTATTGTTTAGAGTTAAAATATTTTGGTGTACTTTAAATTTGCATGCTTGGTTTTTTCTTCCATCTTTTGCATTCATTTCCAAACATTGTCAATTGAAATTGAAGGCTGAAGAATATTTTGTGGTTCCATTTTCATATAATTTGAAAAAAAATAAAAAACATTTCATTTCGAGTGATTTAAAATATTATTGAAGCAATTTAAGTTTGTTTTGGATTTCATAAATCATTATGTGAGTTTGATTGAAAAAATTGTCCTTTTGTCTCATTTGCAAGAATACGTAGAAATCGATATGCATTAGGGTGTTTTCTTCTATAAAAAGCAAAAAGAGAAGTACTCTTCTCCCTCTCATAAATAGGATTCATCGAAAGGAAAATTGTTCAAATTTCATCCCTTTGCATCCTTTTGGAGTCAAGTCTTTTCACATCATAAGTTTCACTTCCACACAACCTTTTGACTAGATAACAACCTTAAAAACGAACACGTGTCAATAAAATGAACTAGACTTTTTTTTTTTCTAAGAACACCAACAATAGTCTAGGTATAGGGTCTTTGGACTAAGATAAGTGAGTAAATTGTCCAATACCATGAACACAAACCATAGAATATTAATGAGTGCTTAAACCCAACTTTCATATAGGCATAGCCAGAAGCCCCTTCTCACACAGGGGCTACACACGAGGTCGTGTACGGCTAGGCAACAAAGAATACCCCTCTGATGTTTAACCATATGTAGTGGAATGATAGTACATTGGGGATTCTTCTTGAGAATCAGATGTTTCCATATGGTCTCGAAAATTCGTGAATCCCAAATCCATTTGGGATTCTCTGAAGCTTTTTTCGATCCTCTTGTTCTCGACCCTCTTGACAAATTTCAGAATTGATATCCTGTCCATACTATCAAACCCGACTATCAACTGTACCCACCCAGAGGCTGACTGCAAGTTAGTAACCTTAGTTTCCATAATATTTAGGTCTCTTACACAAGGTGATGACGAAGGGGAGTCTTCGTTGTACCTGGATTAGACGTTGGTCAAACTCACTCAAGCTCCTTGGAGGGCGACCCACAGATAGACCATTGAGAAGATTTCACCAAGGTGTAAGTATGTTAAGCAGGCCACCAATGTAACTAATCCACCCACTTATCCCCGCCCCTTCTCACATGTTCCCACGATGTTGGATTTCATCATCAACTAGTGAGCTCATGGCGAGAAGCTTTGGTTTGTTTGATTGATTTCTAGATTTTCTGTAAGCGTGTGTTTCTTCTTTTCTTTAGTTATCTTTAGGAATGTCATTGTCATATCTCAATCCTGGCTGATCAAAACTTGCATAGGTCTCGGAGGATTCTAGGTTTTCCTCCACTACATTACGAACATTTACCTCCCAACTCACCCAAAGATCACCTTCGAGAGGAAAACCACTCTGAGTCTGGAAGTGTTGTTACCCCCTTGTTTGAACACCCAAAAGGAGATAACTTTCGAGAGGGTTTTGTACCCCTTCCAAATCCACCCTTGACTGACTCTTTCGGTCCCCTCCTTCTTCAGGAAAACTCTATCGAAGAACCTTAACTTGGTACTGATTACCAATGCCTATGTCTTGTACCTTGTGCAGACGTCATGAGCATGGAAACACAACAAATCCATTTATTAGATGGTTACATCACCCAACCAAGGGTTTTGGGTCCATTTGACCCTATGTAAACCCCTAAACAACCCCATGATATCCTCGCTAGAGTAGATACAATCATAGACTCTGCTTTCAAATTCTCGCAACCAGATCAGTCACATGCTTCTTCACACACCCCTCACCCCCCATAGATGGTATCTCCCATATATTTCAGACTTCTTTCCCCCATTCCTCCCCCATTTACTCTTCACCGCAACTGGGTCATTCGAACGTTGCCACAACCCAAACATCAACAGTGACATCTGTATCATATGTTGTCCCCACCATTGTACTACCACCTTCAACACAACCTTCTACACCTCCCATTGGGGGGGACCCTTTTTTACCCCATTGTTCTTAGGAGGTGATCCCAACCGCTTTGGAAAACAACCTTCATCGAGATTATTACCTCCCAAAGGAAGCCAATCAATGGGTTTTGGCCAAAAAATATCCATGAACTAGCCTTTCACTAGGGGATAAACCTTGTACCCAGGACAAATGTCTGACCAACATCTTGCCGGGGGGCAACCCTCGACTTTCAGATCCTTTTTAATAGGGGAATTTCATACTATCGGTATCCAAAATTTATCTGGCTAGGGGAAAACACCCATTGGGGGGAAAGCCCCAGCTACCGGACAATACCCATCATGGGACCATACTATTCCCTCTACCACTAGCCTACTGTATGGCCACCCATACCCAATAATAGTTAATACCATATGGAACCAACCTCCACAACCATGAGGACCCCCTAGAGGCCCACCCTATGGTGGAGGACCTCCTGATAGACCATCTAGTGTACCACCCCATGGTGGAGGGGGACCACTCTATGGAGACGAACCTCCTCTAGGACCACCTTATGGAGGCGGGCCTCCTAGAGGACCGCCTTATGGAGGAGGACCACCCTATGGAGGCAGTCTTCCTGGGGGACCACCTTATGGAGGAGGACCCCCCAGAGGATCACCCTATGGTGGAGGACCTCTTGGAAGACCACCTTACAGGGGAGGACATATAAAACAACACCCATATGGAGGAGGACCACATAATCCACCTCCATAGGTCAATAAACAACTCTCCTTTTTGGAAAATTTAGATTTTTCGGATCTTTCAAGGTTGACTAGATATTTCTAAGTTCAATGGAAAACCAGGAGGCCGCTATTCCCAAGTTTGATGGAAAACCATGAGAAGATCCAAACAATCAAGTGATGACTTTCAACTGATGGTGTTCCTCGAACTCCTTGAAGGATGATTCCATCCGATTATGACTTTCCCAACAACCTCTTACGGGATCCGAAACCAAATGGTATATAGAACTACTGTGGAAATCCTTTGACGACTTTAATTCCCTTGTTATGGCATTTTTGACACACTTCCAATCACCGATCATATATGAAACCGATACTGATATTTTAACATCGTTACGCCAATCGACCTCCACCCAAATCTATGATCACATTCATGAGTGGAGATGTCGACGACGACTGATTAAAGCCACAATCTTGGACCAACTATTAGCTGATTGGTTTACCAAGTCTCTTTTGCCACCTATCGCTCGAGATATCGCCATGGGAGGCTTCGTTATCAAGGAACAAGCCATATCTTGTGCCCAATATCTAGACTTAGTATATTCTCAGTCTGACACGTTATACGACTTGATTCCCCATGCTCCTTGGCCATCGAACGACACAACCAAACTGACACCCATACCCCATGTTGATGGTATGATCGGTCATGTTTCTACTGATTCATCTGGTCAAATGACTGGGCAACATAACCCATTAAATAAATCTACCAATCCAAGTTCACCTATCCACACAAGCACTCCAACGAAGCCCCCTTCCCAAACCTTCGAGGTTAATTTAGTGCAATCCATCGCACCCAAAAACCTACAGCCATCCAGAGAAAAAAAGGAAGGGTAACAATAACAATAACAAGGAAAATTAAAACTCTTCTGAGTAGTCGGGCCCCAAGACAAAAGAAAACAATGTTGAGGGTAAACCTAAAAGAAAGGCCAAATATCCATGCATGATTTGTAAAGAGGATCATTTCACCAAATATTGTCCTCGTCTCACTAAAATCCATCAGTATCTCAAACGAGGCCCATCCTCTTCTACACCTATAGTGTTAAGAAACCCTTCCCCCCCCCAACAACAACAACTGGCTGTGCAAACACAACCACCCCCACCTAGGGGAAACCCTAAGTCCTCAACCACTAATATCTTGATGGTTAAATCCATGACGTTATCCACCAGAACTAAGGATTATGACTCTCGGGATGGGAAGCCTCCATCAAAATATTATCTCGTTCCCACCCCACCCAATGGCCCTCTCACTCTCAAGAAACCAAGTATATAACTCCCTTTTCACCCCCCAAAAGGGGTACTTCATTGAACGACACATAACCCTAACGCTCGAGCAACCCAACACTATAATATAGTGGAGTATCTTTCTCAAGCCTCATGTGTCATGTCTTCCCTCGAAGTATTTCAAAGTTGTCCAACCCAAAACAAATATTTATTAACAAAAATTGGGAGAATTGATCCCTCATAGTCAAACATTATCTCTTTTAACGTTGACCAAAGTGAACCCCACCTTTCACACCAGCTTGCATTACAAATCATCGTTCGTTCACTTAACAAAAATGTTTTTTGTCCCATGATCGATGAAGGTGCGACCAATTTTATTATGTCAATGACTTGTTGGAAAGCCTTAGGCTCTCCACAACTTACTACATCAGAAACCGTATTAAAGGCATTTGATGGACATTTTTTCAAACCTCATGGTATCTTTCCCTCCCTACCAATCGAAATAGATGGTGAAACTGCCTCCGTCGAAGTAGAAGTAATCGATGTTAATCTCGACTACAATTTCCTTTTAGGTTGTACTTGGTTTTATGCTATGAAGGCATTGGCATTCTCTGTCTTCCGAATTATCCGCTTTCCCCACTAAGGAAAGATAGTGACAATACACCAACTTGATTATTGTACACCTGGCATGCAACTTAACCCCAACACAAATGTATCATTCATAGGTGAGTCAACACCCGAATATGAGAGTATAGGTGTAGGTGTTAAGAACCAAATATCAATATAGCATAGAAAAACATCAGAATAAGTACTCAACGCCTTGAAACAGATATAATTTCAGATAATAAGCCTCTTCGAGGGGGAAACCTCCTTTTACCCCACATAAATGTTCAAGTACAAGATGATTCAAAATGAAAATGTATCTTTGGTATATATATGAGACTAGGTGGTATAATTACAACTAATGGAATAAAGCCGACATAAATAAAATAACATTAATAATGTAATATGCCCCAGTTAAGAGGTAGTGAGCCAATATCAGGGCTTAACATTCCCCTCCCCTTTAGACAAGTGTTGTCCGCAACGCTTGAGTAACTCTGGATTCTTCTGTATAAAAGACTTGTCTTCCCAAGTGGAATCTTCAGTCGATAGTTTCCTCCATTTAATGAGATACTTTGAAATGGATCTATTCCTCAGCTGGAGAATTCTTGTGTCAGTGATGGCTTCAGGCTCCAATATGATTTTTCCTTCCTCGTCAAGTTCTGGCAATATATTTTAAATTGGGATCTTGTCACCTATAACCTTCTTTAAGCATGAAACATGGAAAACTGGGTGTACTCGTGAAGATGCAGGCAAGTCCAATTTGTATGCCATAGTACCAATCTTTTGCAACACC
>JZKD02S0230015.1:329108-339188 GCA_000966675.3 Picea glauca
CACAATCTATGTAGAATAATTTCTTCTCACCACACTTATGTCCCTTACTGTACTTGGTGTCACAATTAAAGCATAAACCTTTTGCTTTTCTTTCCTCCAATTGTTGAGGTGTCAATCTTGTAGGTTGAGGTGTTTTAGAGGAAGGAGCATTATTCTCTCTATAGATGTTAGGATTGGTCCTTCTAGTAGCCATAGCCATATTTTTACTTTCAACATATCTTGCCACTCTAAATGCATTCTCCAATGATTTGGGTTCCCAAAGGCGAACCTCATGTTGAATGTTATCCTTTAAATTTCCTATGAAAACATCAATCAAGTGCTCATCTGGAATATCTGTTACCTTTATATTCAATCTTTGGAAGTTATCAATGTGCTCTGTAACTGAACCCTTTTGCTTGATATTTATCAATTGGCTAAAGAAGGTATTTCTCTTTGTATCCTCATAGTGTGCTATCATTTCTTCCGTGAAAATTGTCCAAGTGACAATTGATTTGCGAGAACAAAACCATCGATACCCTACAAATTGATTGGGTTCTAAATATAAAGAAGCAATTCGTACCTTTTGTGTTTGTGGAACATTATTTAGATCAACGAATTTCTCCATTTGAAGTATCCATGTGATTGGGTCCTTGCCATCAAACTTCCTCATATCGATCTTAGGAACGTGATTGGTCTTCAACCCAAAGTTGGAGTTTCTCCATTCTGGATTCACCTTCCTTGTTTCCTCATCATGACTTTCATGGGATACATTTTCACTTTCATGTGTCCTCTCTATTAGGAAGTTTTTCAATCATTCCATGATTTCCCCTTTTAAACCATCCATCTTAGTATTTATTGACTCAAACTTAGCTTCTGTTGAATCCATCATCTCTTGTAGTTCATCTTTTGTTACTAACTTCTTTTGTAAATCATTTATGTCCCTACACATTTCTTCACCTTCATTAAGAGTCCATGTAGGATTCTCTAGAGGCTTATTTGGTGTAGAAGTTCCCCTTTTGGGTGTCATATTGGCCAGGTATCACTTTTGAACCTTGATTTTGAGGTGGTTCTGCTAGACGATATTTCTTCTGCTGTATATCCAAAGTTTTGTCCCTTCTAGGTATGAAACTTTATTTTTTGTAGTTCTCTGATATTTATTCTCTACAATGCCATAGGTTTGATCAAAATTGGATGTGCCAAATGGAATTTACAGTAACTTCCCCACAACTTGCTGATTTTTGGCCTTTCCAGGAGATCTAACTTGTATAGCGTGCCCTGCACAAAATAATTTATATACAATTCTGAAACTCATACCAGAAATACTACAGACTGTTAACTACCCAATGCAATCTGTCTCACTCAATTTGGATACTCTAGGAATAAGTTATGATTTTTTTACCTGGAACACCTACTTGAGACTAGTCAATAGGACTAGTCATATACCCTATCTTCCACAGGGTGTATCTAAAAATGTACGATGACCCAGAAGCTGAAATTTTTACCACAGATACCTTACTAATTTCTGTAAATATCCTTCAGATTTCAGGGTTTGAAATGTTACAGAAAAATTTTTATAGCGAAAATTCCTCAATGACTCAGTTCAGGATGATTCCAGAACCCTAACTTGCACATGTTGTATCTCCGAAAGTATAAGGCCTCATGAGCTGAAATTTTAATCCAACGTACCTTGGTCCATCTATTAAATATCCTCCAGGCCGTTATTTCTGAAACATTGTAAAAAACAAGTTATAATAAAAATTCCAAGGTGTCTCAGATGTAGTAGTGAAACCCCAAGTCCTTGAGCTCTGATACCATATGTTAAGAACCAAATATCAATATAGCATAGAAAAACCTCATAATAAGTACTCAACGCCTTGAAACAGATATAATTTCAGATAATAAGCCTCTTCGAGGGGGCAACCTCCTTTTACCCCACATAAATGTTCAAGTACAAGATGATTCAAAATGAAAATGTCTCCTTGGTATATATAGAGGACTAGGTGGTATAGTTACAACTAATGGAGTAAAGCCGACATAAATAAAATAACATTACTAATGTAATATGCCCCATTTAAGACGTAGTGAGCCAATATTAGGTCTTAACAGTAGGCCTCTATCTGACCCTGATGGGAACCTTCCCTTTACCTGCACCCAATATGATCCAGGATATTTTCATCGAAGTGACTTATAAATAATTGTATTAAATGAGCATAACTTAAAATGCACCATTAAAGAAGGAAAAGCTCAATAATGAAGAGACATAAGCATCATATCTTAACAAAATAACTTGATAACGGAGTTCCTCCCTGGTGGACTACATATCCAGTTCATGCTCTCAAATGGGTAGGACTTTTTATCAACTCAACAAAAGAATTTGGCAAAATACATAAGTATACCTCATTCTGGAATTAAACTGCAGAAGCTTTGCTCTGATCATAAAACAGACAACACCATTTAATTCATGGCGTCGAATTACCCAAAAATGACTGGATCCACGCCTCAATATGACTCTCGCACTCCCAGGCCCTTGAGAAATCTCATCTCAATTTTTGTGCCTGCTTCCTGCATTTAATTCTTTGTATTGTGTCTCGGCTTCCATGCCCGACTGTACTGTCACGCACCCTTTCCTTCATCCGTCGGAAGACTCATTTTATAAACAAAAAGTGGGGTGGACTACACAATGTATTCTGTTGGCCCAACAGTGGCGGATGTTATAGTTAAGGTGTTTGTATAGGGGGAGGTCCCAGGGTCGAGCATAGACGCCTCCCCTTTTGGGTTATATTTATAACGTATACATATATGTGGAACTGAACTTTGCCAACTTTGGAGTGTGGTTTAGATTTATTGAAGTGTACCATTTGGCCCCCAGATCTGGTGAGGCTCCACCAGATTTGGTGGGCCGACCCTTTTTTTATTTTTGAAATTCGGTTTTCTGGCCCTAATTGGGCATTTTCCCACTGCCACGTGGCAGCCCATGACTGGGCCATGTGGCAGCCAACCATTGGTCCACGCCAACTACCTGCATAGTCACCCACCATATCATCATGCCACATCATCCTACCATGTCACCGTACAACTTTCCACATGGATGTACATAATGCCACGTGGCACTTTTTCATTGGTCCATGGATTGACCTTAAAATGCCAAAAATGAGTGACATGTGGAAGCCTCTAGTGTTGCCATGTCACCTTGCTGACATCAACGTGACACATGTTGCCTTCTATGTGTACAATGTACATTGTACGAATGTTGACGTTGATAGTATGGATGCTGACTCATCCCTTGCTCACTGGCCTAGGTTGACCAAAATTTGACCGTGAATATATTTCGATCCATAACTCTGTTTGACGAGCCATTTACACCGTTGGAAAGCTTATGAATTTCTCTTCGCGATGGTTTCCATTTAACTAAGTTTTGAGGACTTTTAATTTTTTCCCTTTCTCTATTTTCTTAGGCCATTCTGAGCTTCCTAATTTGCTTCTGTGAATTCTGAGCTGTGCTTAGTTTTTTCTGGATACTTTTTGGATCACTCCTTCCCACTGAGAGATTTTTGGACCACCAAAAGCTTTCATCAATCAACAGATAAGTGATGGAATATTTCCCTCACCTTTTCCTTCTCAATCCACTTTTCATTTCTTAGATGTGTACCATTTAAGCCTACTTGAATATAATCAACATCACCCTTGTGTGAAGTCCTCTTCCTTCTGTCCATGATGATATCTTCCTTTAACTCATCCAAGTACTCAGGAGAAAAATCATCAACTAAAGGTATTGAAACTTCTTCATCCTAATCCATGATCATGGGAGGCTCAAAAAGTTTCAATTTCTCTACATTTACAATTGAGTAGATCTGCATATAAGGTGGAATATCTAGACAAAAAGCATTGGTAACACTTTTCTCCAAAATAGTGAAGGCTCTATAATGGATGGGCTTGAGTTTCTTGCCTTCACCCTTCAATCTTTCCTTGATGATGTGGAGCCATACCTGGTCTCCAACCTGGAATTGATGATCAACCTTGTGTTTGTCATGCCAAAATTTATACTGTGCTTGACTTTTCTCCAATGGTTCCCTGATTGCTTGGTGTACCTTTTGGATCCTCTGGATGAACTTGCGGGCTCTGTCTTCATTTCAATCAACATATCTCCCATACATCAAGTCCAAAAGAACTTTAGGTAAATACCCAAAACATGTCTGAAAAGGAAAACACTGAGTGGAGGAATGTAAGGCTCAGTTGTAAGCATGTTGTACATAGGGTATTTTTTCATCCCATAACTTGGGATGCTTGGTGCAGTAGCCTCGAAGCAAAAATACCATTGTTTGGTTAACAACCTCTGCCTGTTTGTGGGTCAGTGGATGGAAATAAGTGCTCCTCTTCAACTTGGTGTCCATCATCCTCCACAAGCTTGTCCAAAAATTCCCAAGGAATCGAGTATCTCGATCCGAGATAATAGATGTGGGTAACCCAAAGTGAACCCAAACATACTAAAATAAGAGATTAACAGTCTGCTCAACAATGATTTATTTTTTACATGGAATTAAGATACACATCTTGCCAAACCTATCCACTACAACATAAAAATAGTCATGACCCCTTTTCGACATTGGTAAAACCCCTAAAACATCCATGGAGATACTTTCCCATGGATGGGATGGAACAGGCAATGGTGACTATAGCCCCAATTTTCTATTAGTGGGCTTACCAATAGAACACAACACACACCCCTTTACATATTTAGTTACAATTGCTTTCATCTGAGGCAAGTAACAAAACCTCTGCAAATGAGCCATAGTTTTTCCTACCCCAAAATGCCCAGACAAAAGAGAAGTGTGAGCTTCTCATATTACATGGACTCATTCACTTGTAGGAATACATAGCTTTCCAAGATGGTAGAGTAGTTTTCCTTGCAGACAATAGTTCTCTACATGTGCACCATGGGTTAGCTTCTCATATAATTCTTTAAAATCTTCATCAATGGCATATTGGTCCACATATCTAAAATGAGATAAAGAAGCATTCTTCAAAATAATAGAAGCAACAATAGGAGGTCTAGAAAGCATATCAACTACCTTGTTACTCGTACCCTTTTTGTACTTGATTACGAAATGAAATTGTTGTATGAAACCCAACCATCTATAATGTCGAGATTGTTGCAGATTGGTTTGTTCTTGGAGATAATGCAAGGGTTGATGATCTGTATGTATGATTGTTTCCTTCCCTAATAAGTAGTGCTTCCATTTATTTACGCTATGAACTAATGCATACAAATCTTTATCATATGTAGGATAGTTAACAAAAACTTGTTTAAAAGTTTCAAAGTGGTAATAGATAGGCTTACAATATTGCATCAATACTGCACCCATGGCGTATCTACTGGCATCTGTCTTGATTTTGAAGGGCTTTTGAAGATTCGACAGTGCTAATACTGGTGTAGTACTGATCTTTTCCTTCAAAGTGTCGAAATATTTTTGTTGCTTTCCTCCTCACTGAAAAGTGTTCTTCACACTGGCTAAGGCATGCAAAGGAGTTGCTATAAAGGAGAAGTTTGAAATGAATCTCCTCTAATACTGGATTGCACCTAAGAAGATCTGTATCTCGGTTACACTTTTGGGCTCAGGCCAATTTACAATTACATCAATCTTGGAAGGATGAATTTTTAATTGTCCTCCTCCTACAATATGACCTAAGTACACAAGTGCAGTCTTACCAAATTCACATTTGGACAATTTTACATACAACTTTTCCCTTTGCAAAGTATCAAATACTTGCTTTACATGCCTTACATGTTCATCCCAAGTCTCGCTAAATATAAGAATGTTGTCTAAATATACAATCACAAAATCATCTAGAAAAGGCCTGAATACATCATTCATCACACACATGAAGGTTGTCAGAGCATTACAAATCCCAATCGACATAACTAACCACTCAACCAATCCCTGTTTGGTTTTAAAGGTAGTCTTCCATGCATCATGTTCTGCAACCTTGATCTGATGGTATCCACTTCGCAAATCCAACTTAGTGAAATAAACAACATTCTTTAACTGATCAAGTAAATCATCTATACGAGGAAGAGGGTATCAATTTTTCATCATGATTTTATTTAAGGCTTGGTAATCGACACACATTTTCCATGTGCCATCTTTCTTTGGCACCATCATGATCAGAGAACCACAAGGAGATGAGTTGGGCCTGATGACCCCTTGATCCAATAAGCCTTGTACCTGCTTCTTGATCTTTGTCATCTTTACAACTGACATCCTGTACATGCCCACATTAGGAAGAGGAGAATCTTGCTGAAGATGTATTTCATGTTGGATTTCCCTCTTAGGAGGTAATCCATCCGAGTCCTGGAAAATATTGTCATACTTAGAAACAATATCGATTAATTCTTTCTTATGAGAAGGATCACATACTTGGAAAGCATCGGATGTTCCGACATATTTCTCCTTTACGACCATGAGTACATATCTCTTATTAGTGTTTATGAGTCTCTTCATTTGTCCTGCACTAACAAGTGTCGTGTTTACCCTCATGTTGTGAGCTCTAACAATATATTCCACTCCCCCCTTAGTAAGGTGGTATTTTTTATCATGACGAAAGAAGCCTTCTTTTCTATCATAAAGATAAGGACTCCCCAACACTATTCCACATATATCAATTGATAATACATCCAAACCACTTCATCAATCAGATTTGAAGCAATAGTGTTGGTTTTAACTGCTCTCTTTTACTGTGTGAGTTATTGACCCAGGGTTCTTGTCTTTCTGGTTTCCAACAAAGCCTCTAAAACTATCGGCCCTCCTGGTAAACCAGAAGGCAACACAGTACACATAATGTACTGCACAGTCTCACCCAAGATAGCTTTAAATGGGTGGTTGTAAGACTTAGGTGTTTATAGCCTAGGATTGAGTATGAGATAGGGGTTTGTTAACTAGATCCATGCGCTACAAACTATGAATGTAATCTACTTATTCCTCATGGGTCCACGTTTTCATTTCACAGTTTAATTTCCGAACAACATAATCGTAATCCATAACAATATATTAAATCATTTATTAAGCATAACAATGAACTGCTGAAAGAGATCAAAGAGATACATGCATTCATCACATTACACAGATATTACCGTGGTTCACCCCCTCCTGGGATACATCCACAAAGATTTGGTTCTTGGCTCTTTTATTATGGTAGTTCTGCATCTCCAGTGTCGCGCGCTTACAATTCCCTCTGATGGGTAATATCCGTATGAGGAGAACTAGATCACACCAGGCTCCACAGCCTGCGATCTAATCCTCAGATCTTCCTCCTCTCATTTGTTCTATCTCCACAGCTTACAAACTTGGTCCATGACCATATTACATACGCATCAACTCATATCTAGCTACAATAGAGTATTACAACAACTCAACTAATACAAAAGCGAATCGACCTCTCTATGATACCTGCATATCTCTATTTATATATATCAGGCTCTTCAGTCATTTACAATGTATTACCAAAACCCTAACCCTACCGACATTATATATTCCTCCCATGCACGTGTGTTGTTCTTCCTCCAAATGTCATTTTCCTTTTGCATGCTTTCTTTCATGCGCGCGTGTTGTGTTACCTTCTAGCTATTACTTCCGTTTATGCACGCTTTCTTTCTCACGATCCTCCTTCTTTCCACTTCAGCTTGGTGCCAACAGGCCCCCAACACTGACATGTGACTCATCTCGAGTCACCTAATCCTTCTGAGCTTCTTCGATCTCCTTGGTGATCGTCTGGAACTTTTCCTTGAGCTCTGATGCTTTTGCCAGTGCCTGCACGACCTTCTCCTTGATGGTGTCTACTACCTGAACTGCCACTTCATTTCTCAACAATCCTGCACATTCGGTTTGGGTTTTTGCTATCTGTGTTTTAAATCCTTTGGCATGTGTGAGTATTTCTGCTACCCGTTCCTGCAGTGGTTCTATTTGAGCATGATGCTCATGTGTTTGTGTTTGCGTAGTGATAAGTTTTTCCCACATCTTCTTTATCTCCCGCGTCCCTTTGACTCATTCTGGTATTGGTATGCTCTTCTACCTCTGTTTGAGTTCTTGGATCGTTGCATTGATCCTTTCCTCTTCCTTGTCCCAACGTTGGACCTGTGGATCCTCCTCCAACCTTGTCCAAAGTTGTGCTACTTTATCGACCAATTCAGCTGTTGTGCTAACCTGGTGTTCCATCTCTCGTAGATGTGTTGTTGCTTTTTGATTCCTTTTCTCCTTCACTGCTGGTGGAGTTGTTGGTGTGAGATGTTCGCGGATATTCTCGAACTCCTTATGATATTGATCAATTGCCTGCACAATCCGGTCAATATTTCATGCTACCAGGAGTTCATTCCCTTGTGCAGCGCTTGGGATTTTCTCAAAAACTCCTCCCACTCTTTGTTCTAGCTCATTTATGCATTCTTTTTCCTCCTGAGTTTCGAGCTTGTCTTGCTCACAGACTTTTTCCAGCGCCTCACGCTTCTTTGTTACTTGTTGTAGCTCAACTATTTTTTTATGTGCACGAGACTGTACCTCGTGGTCGATGCTAACTTGCAATTTATGTAGTGCCCTTGGTGGCATCCGTGTCAATACCAATTGGATGTGGTCCAAGTCTTTCAGGGGTGTTTTCCCCATGATTTCATCCATGCACAACATGTTAGATTTGATGTAAATCGTTGCATTTGTGTGTGGCATGAGGTGGACTGGGTCTCATTCATCTACCTTCACTCTTTCTTTGGCCTATATTGTCGGTGGCTCTAAGCCTCTATTGTTGCTTACTTACTGTGCTTCCCTGAATTTCTTGAGGAACTGTCCCATTTCAGCCAACTCTTTTTGTCGTTTATCCATGTGATGCGCTGCATGATCGAAATCTTCCGCTAAGCAATCCTGGACTATTTTGGCAATCATTTCCCCGTCATCCTTTGTGATCGTATAGTCTGGCGATGCTCATTACGCCTTTGATTTCTTGCGCGTGCCTCCTTCCTGCATGACTTGTCTCTTATTTCCCCATGGTTCCTGTGTGATGGGGTTTGGGGAGGTCTCCCTTGCTCCCTTAGATTGTTTCGGTTGTCCGTTGGTCAACTGTGTAGTCTCTTTATGCCCCTTCTGGGTCCCTATCTTCTTTGACCGTTTGTCTTCTTGAGTCGGCTTGTTTTGGCCCGTCCTTGGTTTCTTCGGCACTGGAACTTCCGGAAGCTGTGTTTCCACCTACGCTGCCTCTCCTTCTTTTGTTCTTTCCGGTACTTCCCGGGTAATGGTTGGGATCCCCCATTCATCAGGCCATTTGTTGATGACCATGTCTATATCACCTTCTGTGATGCAGTAGCGCATCGATAGCCACTGTCTATCTGGATCCTGCCTTGGTTCTATCCACATTGTCAGTCTTGTGGCCCAGAAATTGGCGATGTCCGCATACCGAGAGACAACCTCTGGTGTTATTCTCCATGATAGGCTGATGGATTCCTGTATGTCCCATAGGTATGCTTTGAATATGATTCCATTCTCCCTCTTATTCCTGTCCTGTGGCCCAGATCTCAGTAATAGGTATCTCGCTCTTGTTGGTTGCGGTCTAGTGCAAAAAATTACATACTCTGGTTCCCGCCATCCCATGAAGGCTATTAGGGTGATCGGCCATGCGTAATAGAATTTTGTGCCTAAGTCTTGCACATCATTGCAGTCCACCTGAAAAAAAATTCAATAAATATGGCGCCCAATTCATAAAGGTTTCTTCTGCGGACTGAGCTTGATCCAGGTGGATATCGGTGGCCACCCACCTTTTCCAAATGGCCTAAAACAGTTTTCTGGCCATTTTGGCAATTTACTATTTTTAGCAGGTTTTAACTTTCGGGGCCATTTTGAGGGTCCAAATGAAGGTTTTTCGAGATAGAGGTTCTCAAGGATAGATAAAGGAATAATTGATCCCCCAAAATGAATATCCTCGACAATACCTTTCCAACGAGCTATCACACGCCAAAAACGGAAATCGTATGCAAAAGTTACGACCCCGGGAAGTTGATGTACTCACTTACCCAAACGGGGCCCACATGACTTTTGGCGCTTCATCTCCTAGGGTTAGGTTTTTGGATGT
>JZKD02S0230093.1:0-11051 GCA_000966675.3 Picea glauca
ATCTGAGTGTGGAGAAATGAGAAATGAATGCTCCTCCCTTCTAAAGCTTGTTTCCTCTCAGAGAGTGGTGTTGTAAAAAAAATTATTGCATATTCTAAAGCTAGTTTCCTCTCAAAGAATGGTCTTGTAATGTTTTAGTAGCATAATTTTACAGCTTCTGTTATCTCTCACAAGGAGTTATTTTTATTTCAACTGTATATTTTTAATAATAAAAAAACAGAGTATAACTTTTTTGTGAAATATTATTTTGTCATAATTTTTATTCTTTTTATTATCTGGATTTGAGATTTTTGGGTGTGATTCTTTAAGAAATCATTTAAATCCTTTTGCTCAGATATTTCATGTACAATATTTACATCAAATAGTAGCTACATTATGGACTCAAAAGGAAAGGAAATGTTGAGTTTGTCAATGAAGGACTAATGGTCTGTATAGTATGCTAAAGGTATGCATCAAACACAAATTTCCCTACAAATTGTTATAGAGGAAGGTCAATATAAAAGTGAGTTTCTGAGATAAGTTACAAAGCGTCAGACAGGTAAAGGAGATATGGAATATGGTGAACACACACACACACACACACATATGTTGATCTCTTTAAAATTGTGAATGAGCCTACCTAATAGGTCATGGAATTTTGGCATAAGAAACATAAGCAGAGTTGACCTTTGATTGGGAGTTGATATGATGGAGACCCATATGCCCATCCCTCTAGGAAAATTTGGAATTCTTACTAGCATAATTGGAGGTGGAGACCCACCACTAGGGGTGAGTGTTCATTTTGGAACCCTACCTATACACTTGGAGAAGATTTGGAGAACAGATTAAGAGGGGTCTTGCTTGCTTTCCTTACCTATACACTTGGAGAAGATTTATAGAACAACTTAAAGAGGGTCTTTCTTACTTTCCTTGTGGAATAGTTCAATGTTGAAGGGACTTTGGAGGCTGAATGCTATGGGAAAAGGACATTTTTGATGACGTGTCTCAACTTTGAGAGCTTCTACCCCTTAATTTTTGTACATGAGGCATGAGAAGCCCCATCTTTGTATATTTTAGATTATTTAATTAGTGAAGAGGGCCTACTGCCCCTCCATAGGCTAAATTGGGTTTTTTTTAACCTAAAAGATTAATATTTTAATGTAAAGGAAGTTGAGAATCTCCTCCATATATGAACTTCCTCTCATTTGGACACAATTGAAGGGAGAAATCCCTTCGGAGGTTTGAAATTTTTTGAAATTTCTTGGAGCATTTTGTCTTGGAGTAGTGTTTTACATGGAGGAATAAGGATTTTTGTTAATGGATGATTTTCTGGATGTTTCTCTTGTTCATGGTGGATTCTTCATGAATCAGGGTTTCCTCATGCTAATGCGCCCCTTGTTAGTAAGTGTTTACTTTGAATGTGTTGACACAAAGTCTGATTTTTCCTCTCTAAACCGGAAACTCCATTATTTTCTAGTTATGGAGTTGCCCTTTGTTCTAAAAAGGAGTCAAAAGTCTTTCAAAATTTTCGAATTTCAAGGTTTGGCTATTCATGAAGTATGATTTTCAATTAACAACTCCAGAGTCCTGGTACCAAAATCTCGAAAAGGCTTTATTTAAAAAAAGAAAAAGAATGTTATAAAATCTCGAAGCGCTTTCACAAAGTATCATTTTATCACGTTTAATTAAACTCTTAAACATAATCAACAGATCATTAATCATGTCATGATTCGGGTTTACTTGTATCAAAGTCTCGACACTCAAACCCCCGATTCCCAAATTCCTGTAAGTAGAAACTAATCACTAATCTTGATTAATTAAAGGATTAATACAAGTGATTAGCACCTTAATTAATCCCATCACGATTTCACGATTCAGGGTTTTCTTATGACATACCTCTTGGGGACACGATCCTCGAAATTCTGAAATGCGAAATCGCGAAAGTCTTTTAAAAACCTAAAACTAGATTAATTTAGTTAAAAACAGGATTAATGATAATTAAAACGATTTTTCGTGTTTCGCTTTTCGGGAATTGTTGAAAGAATTCCTTTCAAAACTCCATGTTTTGAATTCGTCGATATGCGGCAATATCTATAACGGACAAATGGAGATATTTCTAACACAAATGTGTATCTCCAAGTGTATCTTCCCCATTAAAACATTAAATTCTTATCGCCTACATCAATACGCTCATTGTAAGATGAGTTAAAGGTTAATAAATGTTCTGTGTTTCAAATTTCATTCTTATTTTTTACAATCAGAAGTGAGTTGCATTCAGCCAAGATTATACATTTTTCCTTTGCAAACAGGTTTTCGTTTTAGCGCGAACATTATGGCACCCAGAAAGCCACCTAAGAAAAGTGAAGAAGCAGCTGAAAGCTCAAGCCCAGAAAGAGATGTCATATATGATACTACACCACACACCATTGATTCAATCAAATCCTAGAGGCAAATTTTTGAAACCTTGGACTACAAAATCAAGAATTTTCCCCATGATTCTGATAACAAACTCTGAGACATATCAGAGTTCGAGCTTCACAAAGTAGCTACACGCCCATGACTCATGCCATACAATGATATGATCAGTTGGGCTTTAAAGAGAATAGACGTACAAATGAGGAGAATTTTAGATAGCCAAGGGGTCGTCATCGGCTCTTTCAGACCGGAGCATATTAAATTAATGTACAAACTGTCTCCCAATTATAAATACATTTACAATAAAGAATTTATAAGTGAATTTCAAAGGAAAGAATGCACAGAGGCATATCAAACATACCCCGGCATAATCAAAGACTGGTGGGGACACCCAGCAAAATTCAGGGCCGATACCCATGGCATTTATGCTACAACCCAATTAGATGAGTACATGGTCTATGTAGCTCTGATGCTATGTAGACTCTTCGGGAAGAAAAGTCCTACCGATTTTCCTCTAGAATGGGTGCCCTGTTTACATGAAGCAGTCGAAGGCTACAGTTTCAATTGGAACAAGATTCTATCAGATAACCTGGCTAAGGAGGTTATAGAGTATCAAACTGCGAGATCCAAAGGCTGACCAGTAGCCTTTTACATGTCCGCATACATTATGGATGCTATATGTTTCACGACTCCATTCCCCTTGATGAATTGGAGTTGGAACCCAACCTACACTAAACCCATTCATGAGTATCACTCTAAGCTATGGGAAGAAAATGTTAAAGATTCGTTTTACGAAATATGTCATTTTGTAGTGATACAGGTGCATCAGATGTTGTATGGCTATGCACCCCCTGGCATTTCAAAGACAGACATAGGAAACCTCAAGGCGGTTGTCGATTGGTTTATTGAGGAAAATTTCTCCTATATCAGGGTTTTCGGATGCTCAATTCCTCCTCACGCACTTCCGAAATTTCTTCCTGACAGACTGGTGTGCAGGGAGGTATCCTATCAGATAGTAACGGGTGACATTGGGATAGAATTGAAGACAGCCCAGAAGAAATTATGGCCATTCTTCCTTGTACAGATTATGAATTTTTCGCTACTCAACTTGGGTCATTCCAAGGTTGAAGCTGCAACACTAGAAGAGGTCAAGTTGGTAGATCTCGAACACAAGAAACACGACCCTTATCAAATAGTGGGAAGTCACATGGCTCACTGTAGCATGAAAGCATATGAACATGAAAAATCCCTTTGCGATGACATGTTCAAAGGGGCCAGAACCTATGAGGAGGTATTAGACAGGGTACATGCATTATCATCTGACTTGCAAACTAGTTTTCTAACCTTACAGAGACACATGTGAAGTGGTTTTCCCAAGGTACTGCAGGAAGATTCAACAACCCCTCCTCCAGCAGAAGGAAACACTCCCTCAAGTTTCGGACAAGAGGTGTAGGATAAAGCAAATACCGAGTAAAATCCACCGAAGACTGAAAAATCTTTGAAAAATGCAGAAATCCCACAGACAGAGAACCCAGGAGTAGAAACATAAAGAGGATATGAGACACCTCCCAATTCCAGCAAAATGATTCCCCCTTCATCATCTACTGTTCATGCTGATACCCCCAAGACAACAAGGGAAACAAAGTCTACAGAGCTGGGTAGTCCCATTGCTTCCTTGACTTCCTTTCAATCCACTTTTGATCTCCCCCAGATGGGAGTCATATATGCTAGTGACCTTACTCCTATCTCTAGAGAAGAGATACCTCCCTCCGATTACTTTTTCAGTAAAAAGAGGAAGCCTGTGTTGAAGCAGGAGATGCATATGAGAGAAGGTGATATGGTAAAGAAACACAAAGTGTTGGTAGATGGGAAAAACTTGGTAGAAGAAGATTTAGCTACAGAGGTAGCGGGCTCCATGGGAGCTTTGGCAACAACAAATCTATTCACTGTTGACAACATGAGAACAAGGCTAAAACAAAGTAACCACATGATAGCCCACTTGCAAAACCATTTAAAAAATACCAAGAAGAAATATCAGAGAAGAAATAAATAAAGGTCTGGAGCAGGCCAGAGTTGTTCATAAAAAAGAAATTTGATTGCTTAAGTCAAGTCTAGATTAGATGAACCAGAAGGTGCAGACTAGTCAAATGCAGGTTATTCAGCAAGAAGAACTGGTAAGGCAGCTACAGGCAAAATTGAATTTGACAGAAGGCCAGGTTATAGACTTGAAAATTTTTCAGGTCCATTCACTGGAGGTGCATACAAAGATAGAAGTTGAGTAATAGAAATTGATCTCTAAGGTAGAGATTATTGAGAATTATTTTCAAGAAGTAAGTAAATCCCTTGATAATATTATTTTGAAGGAAAAAGAGGCTAAAGAAGCAAGGACTACTTTTCAGAAAGCAATTGTATGTTCAGGAAACGAAGAGATATCGAAAAATCCAAAGCTATCTATCACAGAGAATATCAGAGGCGATATCATGCTCAAAGTATGGGAAACCAACATAGCCAAAAACAAGAGAATAGCCAAAGAAATCAAAGATGATTGCGAAGAAATCTTTGATTTGTTAGACAAGCGATCATTAGGTATTGGAAGAGATAATTGCACTAGGCTACTAGGACAGATAAACATTGTAAGACATCAGTTTAACTTCAAAGAGAGATTGAACAAAATTTAGATGGAGATTTCACAACTAAAGGAAACTGATGTTACCCTAATAGACAGGTGGTTGGTGCAACCAAACTTAAAATTGCAATCAATTAAGTTTGTTGATAAAGTGTTTGAAGACCGGCTTCCGAAAATTCAGAGAAAGTTTTGTCTATTCAAAGCGAAGGATCTTCTAGTGCCTCCCAGAAGTTTTGTGTACTTTCTGGAAAAATGTGTCGAATGTATTGGATCAAAAGAAGGAGATGGTTCAATAAAACAATGAAGTATCATTTTGAAAGATTATATTATCTAGAAGATAGAAAAAATAAAAGACAACCCTGCAAACGGTTGAGATTTGCATTTTTAAAACTGCTTGCCCCTGGGAATTGGGAAATCACCAACCATCAAGTATTGGTGACTTTGTATAAGTATAATTTCATAAGACTGAAATAAGGGGATTTTTCTGGGTGCATTGTAAGGAAGAAATTGTAAGATTTTTCTGAATTAATACGAATGCAGATTGAAGATTCCGGATCTTGTCAAGCATGAGTTATGTGCTCCTCTGTTGTTTCATGTTTTTCATATATCTTATTGATGAATGCTTAGCTTCAATTTAGTACAACCTCTATTGTGGTGATTAATTATTCTTGTCATTTAACCATTTACAGTTTTTCCTATGTATCGGCTATCAGCAGGTACAAGACATGTGAATGTTTTAGATTTCAATAGCATACGCTTCATTAAAAATTTTCCTCCCTATTTTCTTCTTCTATCACAAAGTGAGATTCCTCTTTAATTGATGCCTCACCTTGTTCAACAACTTTATGTTTTATTTTCATTTCATGCATATTCCCTCTTTAAAATTTAACTCAGAAACAAGAAACGTGCTTTAATTTTGTCATACTATTAATTCAATGTTTTTAAGTTCTTCTTACATATTTTGAAACAGAAATAGCAAACCCTAAAAGAAAACACAGGAATTTATCTTTCAAATCTTTATCCCTCATGACTGTACCAATTATAAGACAACCCAATATCGAGCCTGACCTGTCAGATCAAACAAGTGTCACTTTGAATTTATTTAACACCATCTTACAAACAACAAGCAATCGGGTTGAGTTAGAACGTTCATCTGCAACAATTGAAAGAGATAGTATTATCCAGGAACACTGGGAAGCTAGACAGAGGCAGTTAAGAAACCATCCATAACCCATATTCATATAACTGACATTTTATCCCTTAGCTTTCTCTACCTTTTTCATATTCCTTGACAGTATACTTTAGATCCTTAAAGTATAAACTCAGGAACAACATTTTTTTGGCGTCGTTGTCGGGGACCGAAGAAACGAAGATTTTTTCCCTGGGAAGAATGACATTGACACTTTCTTTCTTTGAAAGTGAACAAAGATTGAAAACCCTATAAGGCTACCTTATTCTTTCACTTGGTGAATCCAGAATAAATAAACTGGATTTTAACCGAAATAACACCAGGAAGAATCTAGAGAACAAACAAACTTCACTTGTTCCTGACCCAGAAAAAAATTTAAAATCAAGAAGATACCTTAAACAAACTGCTTCATAGACAAACAAAATTTATCATTCTAAATTTACACATTCAAACACTAAGGATCTACTTGAAGGGTCAAATACCCCACCCCTTTGCGGGGAACTATCTGCCGATGGGATTGAAACCCTAGAGCTTGGTTTTGTCATGCCTGATTTTAAAACTGAGACTTTCTCAATTGTTTCTTTCACCAATAGAGGTAAAATATATGTTTCACTTCTCATTGTGATTAACACCTCTTCACTTCTCGAAGTTCCTTTTCCTATCTCTCAGAACTTCGATGATTATCCTATATATATCTTGACTTGACCCCTGTGGATTCTCCTACATATTCACCCTGCGAGTCTGAAGAAACTAGTCCACATTTTCCTAATTATTCCTTCTCAAGTTTCCTATCCCTTGATAACCAATCTCCTGAAATCCTTCCTCCCTATTCAAGCATAACTGAAAGGTTACCTTACCCCTTTAAAACCCTTCCTTATAATTCCCAAGTTTCAGCCTCTAAATCATCAATGGCTGCAACCGGAGGAGGTGGGGCTGCAGGCGGTGCTGGAGGAAGAGGAGCAGGTGGCCAAGTACCACTTTCTTGAATATTTGCAAAAGTGGCTGCCAGATATGCTCCTTTGGTCCTCCCAATTCCTCTCCATGACTTACCTGAAAACTACATGAAAAATTTCCTGAAATTCACATGAGAAGGTGATTTAACTGCTGCTGAACACATCAATTTATTTGATCAATTTGCTAACATCCTTGGGCTTGAACATGAAGATGTTTACTCGAGACTCCTGGTTCAAAATTTTGAAGGACAGGTGAGAACCTGGTTCTGAGGTCTAGCAGCAGGATCTATAAGGTCATACAATGAACTCGAAAATGATTTCATTAGACAGTGGGGAGAAAGGAAAGACCATCTCTATTATCTAACCGAATTTGGGGCCCTGAGAAAGAAAAACTTTGAATCGGTTCTCAAGTTTACCCAAAGATTTAATAAATTGTATAATAAAATTCCAGTCGAGGTCAAACCTTCCCAACCTGCAGCGAAAGTAACTTTCGTTGGAGCTTTTGAACCTGATTTCACCTTGTTATTGAGGGAGAGGAGATTAGTAGACCTCACTAAAATTCAAGATGATGCTTTAGAAATTGAATCAAACATGATGGCATTAGGAAAGCTAAAAATCAAATTGGAAACTGGAAACAAAGAAACTAGAAGGTACAGAGAACAAGGGGGACCCTTTGGATCAGGACGATCTTCATAAGACAAAATGGAAAATATGGTAAGAATAATCAAAGAGATGTCAAATAAAATCTCAAGAATGGAAGTAGATCAAGCAAAGAATGACCATTTTCCCAGAAAGAATTTCAGAAGAAATCCTAACCCTCAAAATCAATTAAGACAAAATAAGAATGAGGATAAAAAAATCCAAGCCCCCTTTAAAAGCGAAAACTTTATAGGAGGAGAAGATGTGGAAGATTTTGAGGATTTAGAAGAATATATAAATAATCTTGGTGATCACTGTCTACAACCTTATCTAACGAGACAACATTATGAAAAACATTTAAATACAGAACATAGATCCGGGAATAACAAGAACAATAGTATTACAAAAGATTCAACCTATCAGGGAATCGCAGATGATATAATGGCCAAACTCCACCAGAAGTACAATCTAAGGCCTAAAAACAGGAGTTTCACAACTGCCCCAGTGAAAAAGATCATGTCGAGGGGCGAAACAGACGAGGCAGTTTCAAAAAACGCTGAAAAATAGACTACAAAAACTAAGACCGCTGACACATAGCCTACCAAGACAAAGTCAGTGGACACACCAGCTGTAAACACACATAAAGTAAAGGTTCTTATAATGGAAACAAAAACCTCACAACAAAAGAAAGATGAAAAGAAAGGGCTAGAAACCCAAACCATAAAGATCGACAAAACAATAGGAAGTTTTAATCTGGAAAATGAAATCAATAAAATCAAAATCCCTATACCTCCTGTCGAACCGACAAAAAAACCAATATACAGAAAACAAATTGCTAAAATAATAATTTTTTCAGAAAATGAAAGCCAGGCCGATGTTATAAATTTAGAAGATGACAAGCCTAACATAATTTTTGGCCCACATTTTGAAGGTGCCAAAGACATCGTTGTCCCTTTCTATATCACGTTGACTATGTACAATCACCTACTCCATAATTTCATGTTAGATTTTGGAGCCTCTCACAATGTAATGCCTAAAGCCATTATGGATAGACTTGGTCTTGAAATCACCAGACCTTATGGAGATTTATATTCATTTGATTCAAGAAAAGTTAAGTGTATAGGCATGATAAAAGACTTAGTTGTTAATCTTGCACAGATACTTGGGAAAAGCGTTCTAATGGATGTGGTTGTCGTCGATATACCCCCGAAGTATGGCATGCTCTTATCCAGGTCCTGGCATGCCAAACTTGGAGGATCCCTCCAACTCGACATGATGTATGCCACGATTCCTATCTTCGGAGGACAGTTCACACGCTTATATAGAGAAACCAAGTTAGTGTTTACGATAAGTGACCCACTTAACCCAAATAACTATCCTGTTTATATTGTTGATTAGGATTTAAGCAATTGTATTTTATCTATTGATGACGATATTGATGTATGTATATAAGAGTTATACAGAAAAGAAAAAAGAAAAAGAAAAAATAAAAGAAGATGTATATAGCACTGGTGTTTGGAAAATGTTTTTTAATGGTGCTTCGTCTTATTTTGGAGCAGGGGCTGGAGTGCTTTTTGTGGCACCCGATGACAAGTTTGTTACCCCTTTCTCTTATAGATTACAGTGGAACATTGACCACACTAATAATGTATGAGAGTATGAATCCTTAGTGTTAGGATTAGAAGCTGTCATGAGAATGAAAATTAAAAACTTGGAAGTCTTTGGCGATGTAGATTTAATTGTGAAACAGGTGAATCATTAGTACTAGGCCAAACATCCCTTACCGAAATTGTGTCTGGGATCTGATCGAAAAAAAATTCTCCTCTATTAATATTCACTACATTCCAAGAGCAAAATATCAACAGGCAAATGCATTAGCCAAATTAACTTCAACATTCACACCTCCCACTTCTTTCAAACTAAAGTACCATATAGAAATAAGACATAGGCCTTCCATACCGAATAATATACAACATTGGCAAGTTTTTGAAGACGATGAACAACTCCGCAAATTTTTAGAAACGGTAGATGAGTTTTCCAAAACGCATGCTGACCAAGAAAACCAGAATGACCCCATTTGGATCATGCATGAAGGGGAAGACCCCCAAGAATTCCAAGATAAAATTTCAAACCACCATATGCTTGTTTTGAAAAATAACCAAATCCCCAAGGGCCTGATTCCCTTATAAAGTTTATTTAATCATAATGACATCCCTTTGAAGTCCACTTTACAACCTCAACTAGAGGAGGTTGAGGATTGTGATATAGGTACTGTTATCGCACGGTTTGTAGGAAGGGTTTAGGCAGCTTGAGTCGAGGCTTAAAACCAGTGTAACAGAAGCTTCCCCACCCACTGTCACCTCGATGGGGGGCTCTTTCTATTTAGGATGGCTGGTCCAAGGGATACATCCCTATGTAATCTGGGTTTTAGAAGGGCTAAGGATAATGGATCAAGGTAAGAGGTTCCCTTCCACAGATTATTGCCAATGATGGGATAGTCAAGAAGAATATGTTCCACTGAATGGCACCTGTTTGCGAGACAAGACAAAGAAAACTAGAATATGTGCTTGCAGTGGGTTAGTACTTCACCATTTAATGACTATCTTCAAATATATATGAGCAAATGATCAAATGCTATTATTGACGAAATCAATGATTGCTTAACAAAGACCAATGACTAATATCACTCCTTCAATAAAGCATAAGAGATAATGAGCATTCAATGTGCACAATTAAAACCTTGTATTATATCATTAATGCAATGAATATCACAAATCAGCTCATATGGACAATGTTGTTGCGTCACCTATATTGTTGCTGCAATAGGTATGACGTCAAGCATAAATTTAGGTCAAAATTTAGACAATTGAGTGGAACGTTTTAGAAAATAATCTTGTGGAAGTGATCTACAACTCAAAGTCTAACAACCAAGGTGAAAAGTGTCACAACATTGCAAGCCAAACAAGTGATCTAGAACGTGTGACGTCACCTATATAATTTCTATTGCAGAATTAGGGTTAGCTAGCCAAGAAGTGACGTTTTGACAAATTCAACCAATAAAATTGCAATAAACTTCCACGGCTATGACAAGATGACTAGGCCGCACCTTTCTATCCAAACACAAGTTAAAAAATTAGCAGGACGTCATCTTATTAGGGTTAGTTCAAAATAGCTAGGGTTAGACGCTAGGTTAGTTAGGGTTTCAATTTTGAGAGTGTTTGAAAAGAGTTTAAGGCATAAACAAGCTCAA
>JZKD02S0230104.1:10629-21559 GCA_000966675.3 Picea glauca
AAAAACCTTCGCATAACATTTTCAAGATTCTTGATGAGGAAAGGCCTCATGTGAAGTATCTTCTGTATATACAGCAAAGATGGTGAGATATTCTGCCTTGCAGGTTCACAATTCAAATCAGCTTGAGGATGTCGATCCCCTTCTTCAGGTTTTATGGTACCCGGTTGTGTGCGACCTCCAACTATATCAAGTTTTTGGCACTTTGCATAGAATATATCAATAAATCAGCATCAACAACATCTCGAATATAATAGACACCTAGGAAACTTCCTCCAATTTTGTCCGGAAACCTTGAAATGGTTACCGTCGATTGCAGTGAATGGAATTGCGAAGTCACGCATGCCACATTTGTCGGATCGGCCTCCATGTCATTCCGCTCCCATAGTTATCTGGATGATGAATTCACTTTTCAAACTGGAGTTTCGACTATTCGTATCCACCTTGAACGGATCTGGAGCTCTGATAGCACGTCTTGAATGAGCAATTCACGGGCTGTTTGAGCTGATAAATAATAACTGACAGCCCGAGCATATATATGATGTTTCGGCAGCTATTTCTCGATAAGATTCGTATGCAATCTCCATTTGGTTTAGCTTCAGAAGTCATCTTCTCCAAACAATGTTGCTCGACTGGATTTTGTAATGAGAATTTCAACATAATCACCAATACGTGGATTCCTTTTATTACCATTTATAGCTATGTTAAAGGCATCTTCTGCAGGTCTATCCTCAAGACCTGTTATCTCCATTCTATGGGGTGGAAATTTACTCACGTCTGTTAGGTACTTTAGAATCTTTGCTTTTAAAAAATTGTTTCTACTCCATCATGACTTAAAGCATCACCTTCTCCATTTGAAACCAAGACTTTCTGCAGAGCTGGGAAACTCTGAACTGTCTTTTTTTATGAAAATAACAAAACTATGGATTCTCCATGTGCAAGAAGCCAAGAAGACAGTGGAAGGGCACTGCGTGCAGATATTGTTGGTGCAGCTGCAGCTTTTGGAATCCACTGGTGCCAAATCCAAAGATAAAGCACGAGAAGGTGAAGATGAGGACACACGGGCTGTCAATGCTGAGTGCCCATGCTTGTATTGCATGTATGCATGGTATAACCCCTTTTGAAGGAAAGTATGACAATGTTGCTCCCACTCATCAAGAGATTGAAGTAGCACAACATGTACCATCATAAACTAGATTGTTTCTTCTGTCGCTCCATACCTTTATGTAGTAGGAGTAGATGGCTTTGATCCAGATGTAGGTGAATCCAATTGAGATGGTGAAGTGAGGTAATTGGTTAAAGATTTTGCATAATACACTGCTGGCTCATATTTTACATTTTTTAGGGAAAGATCAGATAAGCAATTCCCTGAAGCACTAATGAATGCAGCAACAGATTCATCATTGAATGAACATCTCTTTAATGATAAGGTTTGAAGTAATCTGCATCCATTTGCAAGGTGGACAAGTGTTGAACACCTTTGATAACTTCATTAAGTTTTATTGAAAGGTCATTCTCATATTCCTGTAACAGAAACTGGCCAAGAATGTCATCCATTGATTGCACTCTAAAAATTTGTTGCAGAACATCAGCACTCACAGCCTTTCCTGCATATATGAAAGAAACTTCCCCATTTTCTGAAAGAAAGACTCCAGTACTATCTAGTTGTTGACTAGAAAGTGGGAGTGATGATGGCAACACACTATTAACCATATCCTTCAATGTCAAGTTATGAATTACAAACATTCGAGGATAAACTAATGGAACAGACAAGGAGGCAGAAATAGATGCCACTCGAGTTATCTAATAGGAGCGATCATCAATGTGCACATCAGGACGTAACCCAAAACTTTATGCAGAAAACAGAATGTGATGAGAATATGCCAGATGGTCAATGTCGTGGAGAAGTGAAATCTGAAACTGGTGATGAGCACCTTGTTGCATATGATCATCGAAACAGAGGAAACAATAGAGAGACTTAAAGCTCCAACCATTCTCATTTGAAACCCCATTCTCTCTGTCATGTTTGTTCTGTATTATCGCTTTGTTCACTCACAGTAACTACTACTGCGTAGAGGTTGTCAAAATCTGATAGAAGCTACTGATGCAATGCACAGTCAAAACCCTGTCGGATCAATGGAGCACTAACGAACTTCATAAGGGAATTTGATAAAATGTAGCTGGTAATACGGCTCTACCCCAATCATTCTCCACGTCCTTCTCATCAAATGCTTGAACATTTGTCTTGACACTTTGTGATGTTGCGCTGGATTAACCAAATCTTCCACACGTCCTTTTCATGCAGAATCAAGCAAATAGCTCTTGAAATAAAATCACAACTCTGCCCTTTTGAATAATGTTTTTTCTTCTTTCACCAGCTAACTGGTCATAAAATCGCGCTGTGCACTGGTGAAAGCTCTGACTTAGCCCAAAATGAACTTTCACCTCCAAAACTGCAATTCCATCAAAACTCAATGTGTCTCTGCTTATTCAACAATACTGAAAATGATCTACGTGCTCATAAGAAGAGCTTATTTTCCTGTCTACTCCTACATCTAGCCAATAGAAGTATATTGATCAAGTAAAAGCATACTTCCAATACAGCCATATCAGAAACTTATTTACAGGCATCATGCTAGATCTTGACCTGAAAATTAATGAAAGCCATATCATGCAGAAAAGAGGTTTGAACGGATGATAAAGATAATCTCCTTCTGAAAAAAAATATCCTTGGATTTATGTTGCTCATAGAATCTAAATAGCCAGCAATAGGATCATCGAATTCATCAATAAATACCTTTTTGAACTGGTGATCCAACTAACTGTGTTGCAGTTTCTCTTCTTTTCCTTCACAAAACTCAATGTCGAATGTAGACAGCTTGATCTCTGCTGGAGGAAAATACAAACTGAATTTTTGATTTGAACCTTTCTGCTCCTCTTTACCATTACTCTCCTGATATGTACTGCAATCTGCCTTTGTTTGCAAATCTAAAAAATGTGGGCTTCCCATAACATATGTTGCTGATTCAAATCTGGGATTTTGATCTTCTCTGTAATTGGGATCAAGAGACTCATGACTAGTATTAATTACAGCATCAACACATTCTTGATCATGATTCTCGTGTTCTTGATCTGGGATTTGTAGGTTGTCCTCATCAATCTCTACAGATCCGAAACTGTCACTTGCAAATCTGTCAATCTTCTTAACATCTTCAAAAATTTTAGAAAGAAAAATATGATCTTCATAACAACTTACAACAGTAGATGCATTTGATATGATGTTAAAAGCATCACTAAAGTTATCATGGTGTAGATTACTGATCTCCTGATTATGATGAATAGTATCCTCTACAGCAACATATTCTTCATGAGTGTCGGGATCTTTATACAATAAACTAAACTCATGACAACATTGAGGATAGAGAAGATCAGCTGAAAATATTGCATTGCAAAACACATGAAAGGCAGAATGAAAATCAGCCAAAGAGCTGATACTCGCAATAGGCAAAGATAGGTACCAATCACAAGCAATCCCTTCTAATGAAAAAAAAATAACCGAATCTGAACATCCTCATGCACTACCTGCAACCGATGCATGTAATCATGAAAGTCCAGCAAATGTTCAGCTGGCACTTCCCACTCTTCTCCTAAAAATCTGGGAAGATTGTTCTCCCATTCATCTCTNTCAAAATCTGATAGAAGCTACTGATGCAATGCACAGTCAAAACCCTGTCGGATCAGTGGAGCACTAACGAACTTCAGAAGGGAATTTGATAAAATGTAGCTGGTAATACGGCTCTACCCCAATCATTCTCCACGTTCTTCTCATCAAATGCTTGAACATTTGTCTTGACACTTTGTGATGTTGCGCTGGATTAACCAAATCTTCCACGCGTCCTTTTCATGCAGAATCAAGCAAATAGCTCTTGAAATAAAATCACAACTCTGCCCTTTTGAATAATTCTTTTTCTTCTTTCACCAGCTAACTGGTCATAAAATCGCGTTGTGCACTGGTGAAATCTCTGACTTAGCCCAAAATGAACTTTCACCTCCAAAACTGCAATTCCATCAAAACTCAATGTGTCTCTGCTTATTCAACAATACTGAAAATGATCTACGTGCTCATAAGAAGAGCTTATTTTCATGTCTACTCCTACATCTAGCCAATAGAATTATATTGATCAAGTAAAAGCATACTTCCAATACAGCCATATCAGAAACTGATTTACAGGCATCATGCTAGATCTTGACCCGAAAAGTAATGAAAGCCATATCATGCAGAAAAGAGGTTTGAACGGATGATAAAGATAATCTCCTTCTGAAAAAAAATATCCTTGGATTTATGTTTCTCATACAATCTAAATAGCTAGCAATAGGATCATCGAATTCATCAAGAAATGCCTTTTTGAACTGGTGATCCAACTGACTGTGTTGCAGTTTCTCTTCTTTTCCTTCACAAAACTCAATGTTGAATGTAGACAGCTTGATCTCTGCTGGAGTAAAATACAAACTGAATTTTTTATTTGAACCTTTCTGCTCCTCTTTACCATTACTCTCCTCATATGTACTGCAATCTGCCTTTGTTTGCAAATCTAAAAAATGTGGGCTGCCCATAACATATGTTGTTGATTCAAATCTGGGATTTTGATCTTCTCTGTAATTGGGATCAAGAGACTCATGACTAGTATTAATTATAGCATCAACACATTCTTGATCATGATTCTCGTGTTCTAGCTGAAGATTAGACAGTCCCTGCAAATCTGGAATTTGTAGGCTGTCCTCATCAATCTCTGCAGATCTGAAACTGTCACTTGCAAATCTGTCAATCTTCTTAACATCTTCAAAAATTTTAGAAAGAAAAATATGATCTTCATAACAACTTACAACAGTAGATGCGTTTGATATGATGTTAAAAGCATCACTAAAGTTATCATGGTGTAGATTACTGATCTTCTGATTATGATGAATAGTATCCTCTANAAAATAGTCAAATCAAAAAAGATATAACAAGTGTAGGATGAGATCCTATAAAAATGGATCTAGAATGGAAAATCAAAACAAAATAGGAAAGGTCCTATTTAATGATTTCTAAAAACAGAAGCTTGTTGATGAAGTGCAGTTTTAGCCTCCCAAGGCTGTTTGATTTGGTCCTCCAAAGCTAAATTCGAATTGGGTGATGTGTCATTTGATCCCTATTAATTTTCCCTTGAAAATTAATTTTTTGACCAAATCTAGTCAAAAAATTCCCTTTTGACTTTCATCTCCAAGAATGGCCTTCAAATTTTGATTTGATAATTCATAACCATCTTATTAAAGAAGGTTTTAAACCATTCAAACCCAAAAAATCCTGATATGGGCGAAAATTTGGCTATTATGGCCGTGAAAGGCTTTCAACAACTAATTTACCTGAAAATCCGCTCCTTAGCTAGTGAAAGGGGGCGCTTTCACCAGCTAACTAGTTATAATTTTGCCTTCTGCGCTGGTGAAAGCGCAGATGTTTTCAAAATCAAATTTCTCGGTCATGGAAAGTCTATTTTGCATGCTTGAACATTTTATCGACATCTACAAATCCTAAGCTTTCCAATGGTGCTTTCAAAACTGCATTTGGAGCCCAGAAGCTATCAAAATTTTCCCTACAAGATTAGGCATCGTTCTTTCAAAAATGCCAGTGTGTTTTTTATCGCTAACACAACCTTCGATGGAAAACAATTGAATGAAGGTTTTGTAAAAAAGACTCACTAGGATTGAAGATCCATGTGTCGTCCCTACAATAAGGAAGCGACATGAAGACATTGGCAGAATGGATTCCTTGAGCATGGTTTTTACAACCTGTAAAGGGGATGAAAAACCTTATAGTATAGAACTTGGAGGAATTGGAATTGATGGATAATCTAAATGTGATACATCAAAAGAAATTTGTATGCAATCTTTGATGGACAACAATACAATGAAGGTGTTGTAACAAAGACTCACTAGGATTGAATTCATAGTGGAATCCATAGTGACAATAGTATATGGAATGATGGATGTTTTCTTATATAATAAAGACATTTTAGTTCTATGTGGATAAATGGAGTTAGTAGAAGATTCAAACAAGGAATCTAGTGAATAATTTGACCTATATGGGCTAGATTTGACAAAAAACCAATAGTCCTTGTGAATGAGTTCTTCCCTTATGACTCATCACTTTTAAGGCATCCCCCTTTTATATGCGACTTTCCCTGCACTTGCAAAACGCTTCACTATAAGGTGGAACCAAGCTCCCTCATTTCCAACTTTGACTATCCCCGATGGTGCCTCTTCCTTCTTCATGAATTGTTTACTAGTTGTTCAATGTCCAATGGTATTGCACCTAAAGTGCCATGTGTGGAACAATTGGACCCAAGGTACCCAAGAGCACCAGACAAGGGTGCACTTAACAAGTGTGTACAATGGATGCATGCTTGAAAGATACGTGCTCATTGGATGTGCACCCAATGGTAGAAGAGATCAAGGGTTNGGAATTGGAATTGATGGATAATCTAAATGTGATACATCAAGAGAAATTTGTATGCAATCTTTGATGGACAACAATACAGTGAAGGTATTGTAACAAAGACTCACTAGAATTGAATTCATAGTGGAATCCATAGTGACAATAGTATCTGGAATGATGGATGTTTTCTTATATAATAAAGACAATCTAGTTCTATGTGGATAAATGGAGTTAGTAGAAGATTCAAACAAGGAATCTAGTGAATAATTTGACCTATATGGGCTATATTTGACAAAAAACCAATAGTCCTTGTGAATGAGTTCTTCCCTTATGCCTCATCACTTTTAAGGCATCCCCCTTTTATATGAGACTTTCCCTGCACTTGCAAAACACTTCACTATAAGGTGGAACCAAGATCCCTCATTTCCAACTTCGACTATCCCCGATGGTCCCTCTTCCTTCTTCATGAATTGTTTACTAACTGTCCAATGTCCAATGGTGTTGCACCTAAAGTGCCATGTGTGGAACAATTGGACCCAAGGTACCCAAGAGAACCAGACAAGGGTGAACCTAACAAGTGTGTACAATAGATGCATGCTTGAAAGATACGTGCTCAATGGATGTGCACCCAATGGTAGAAGAGATCAAGGATTGAGACAAATGGTAGAAGTGCCTTTGGGCATATGTGTTTGTGTGTGCATGCACACCCATCGCACTATGGTCTAGAGGCAATTGGAAGCAGTTTCCATAATGATGACCCAAGTTCAATTCATGGTGAACTCCCTCCACACCTAGATGCTTGTTGCCTCTTTGTTGTGAGCTCCCTCCACACCTATATTATTGTTGCCTCTTTGTTGTGAGCTCCCTCCACACCTAGATGCTTGTTGCCTCTTTGTTGTGAGCTCCCTCCACACCTAGATGCTTGTTGCCTCATGGAGTTTTGTTCAACAATTCCTTTGATTCCTTTACCCCTTTTAGTAGAAACTCTTGAGTAGTTTTTTCAAGCATTTATTATCTCATCATAAGTGCATTTGTAAATATCTACAAATGTGATCAAATTTAAAGCTTCCATATCATTATCTCTTACTTCTATCAAGAGAATTGTCTTCGGAGAATTTTTGTCAATTAAGCAATCGATAGATCTCTTTTAACCAAAGTGGAATATCTTAACATAGTCCTCTAATGATTTGTCCTTTCTAATTCATTTGGAATAGTTAATCTCTTGATCAGTCTCCATATTTTCAATATTCAATGTATTTCTCTATAAAAAGATTCTTCATAGTTTCCAATGTCTAATATTATGTATATCTAAACCTATGAACCATTTGAGGGATATTTCCTTCAAAGTAGAGGGGAAAATTCTCAGCTGGGCATAATTATTATATTCATAAGTGTTGCGAAGGGAGTCAAATTCAAGGATAAAAGTGTCTAGGACCTCAGTGATCATTCTATGAAATTGGGGAAGAGCTGCTGGATTCATTTTTTCATTCTTACTTGTTGCCCTATCCCCAAATTCTTCGACACTTTCTTCAAATATTCGTTTTGGATTATAGTCAATGGTTATTAACTTACACTACTCCCCTGGGGATTTTTTCTTCTCATGGCACAATCAAGGGGATTGGTCATGTGTGAGTTGTAAACAATTATGGTTAGGGCTCTTCAATTTTGAAACCGATTATGAGCCTAGTGCTAAGGGTACAATTGGATCATTTTAAAAGGATTACTTAGCATTTCATCAAGCATTCTATCAAACATTTCATCAAACATTCTATCAATCATTTCATCAAACAATTAGCATGCACACTCAAGAGACAGGAGAAAGAAGTCAAACCATTTCCTCCGGCAGTGTGCCCTCCTTTGGTGCAAAACCATGTTCCCTCCTCCTCTGCAAATCTGTGTGCCCTCCTCCTCTGCAAATCTGTGTGCCCTCCTCCTCTGCAAATCTGTGTGCCCTCCTCTGCAAATACATTTTCCCTAGCCTCCTCCCATGTGCCCTCCTCCTATGCGCCTCTCCCTCCTTCTCCTCCTTCTCCCCCTTCCACTCTTTGTGCAAATTTCCATGCCCTAGCCTCCTCCCATGAGCCTCTCCCTCCTTCTCCTCCTTCTCTCATCCTCCTCTCCCTTCCGTGCTCCAAATTCATCCTCCTCTCCCTTCCGTCCTCCAAATTTGTGGGGCTGTGGTGGTGGTTTCTTGTAGCTCTGTGCATGAGTGGTGGGACTGTGGTGGTGGTTGCTTGTATCTCTGCGCGTGAGTGGTGGGACTATGGTACCAAATCCATGTAGGGACTGTGGTGGTGGTTTCTTGCAGCTATGTGCATGAGTGGTGGGACTGTGGTGCCAGATCCGTTCAGGGACTATGGTGGTGGTTGCTTGCATCTTTGCACATGAGTGTTGGTAATGTGGTGGTGAGTGCATACAGCTTTGCATGCGAGTGTATAGTGGCTACATATTGAAATTATATGTTTTGTTTTGGCTGTGTTTTGTTTCATTTTCATTTTTAGTTTACGTTGTTTTGATTTTCGTTTTTATTTTTTGTTTTTTTATATTATATATATAATATATATTATATATTATATATTATATATATATTATAACTCTTCCAAACTAGACTATAACTCTTCTATATATATTATATATTATAACTAGACTATAACTCTTCCAAACTCTTCCATCTAAATCATTGGGGGCCCACCGAGAAAAGAGAATAAAGAGAAGTATGAGGGCTGTCCAAACATGTCTAGGCCAGTAGAAATATGTCTTAGGTGTCCTCCCTCATACAAGAGCCATCTCGATAGAAGCCTAATAGAATGGCCACTAAGATACCTCTTCATAGATGCATGAAACATGTTACCTTTCCTTCAATATGAAATGAAATGTTCATGGAATATTCATTATTTAAAGAGCTAGGAGTCTCAATCAAACCTCTGGTCCCGACCTTGGCATTATCCACTCCGAAGAGTATGCTTGTTGCTAAATAAGTCTTGGCCATATCCTACAGAAAGGATTTTAAACTCCTTAACTGGTTAAGGAAATTGCTCCTTATCAAAATGAACCTCAAAGTCATAGGACTTAGTCTCAGATTCAAAATTAGTGTGGAAACCTACTTTACTAATTCATTGTCTTGTTTCTTCATTAATAAAAGAAAATATCAACAAATGGGACTATTTCAATAACTTAGATAGGGATTCCCTCTGGTGTCATCCCTATATGTTTTGGCTATAGAGGGCCTTTTCTATCTACTTTGTTGTAAAGTCAAACATCAACTACTTCATGGGACTCACCTCTTGAAACCAAAGATAGGGTAGTTGGTTAGTGGAAATTTCCTAAATGACTCCTTCCTAACAATTCTCAAGGAGCAATCCTCATGGATACACATGGTTGAGTGTTTGGATACTTGAGAGGTACAATGTAGTACTGGTTGTTGTATGAGTGTAGTGGTGGAGTGATATTGTCAAGTTTTACGGATGTTTATTGGGCAGGATGTACTGGGGGCAGGAAGAGCACTTCAGGTTTTTTCTTCAGCATTGGATCGGGAATTATTTCCTAGTTCAGCAGGAAGCATAAATCATCGTTGGTGGTCTGGAATGAAACAATTATATATACAAGGGTCAATTGACCCTTCCACATTATGCTCCCAATGCAAATCTCTTCTTTGAGTTTGAAAAGGCTTCACTGAGAAATTATACAAGGAAGTGTTAGTCAACTCTTCTAGATTAGGAGATATAACAAAATTGATTAATTAAAAATCTAAATGCATAAGTATTGGTGGTTGTGACCAACCCTTCCTTGTTCCTGACCTAGTGATATACCATTCTATGAGACAAAGAGTTGCTTGAAATGGAACAATTATCATTAGATAAAGGTTGATTGGCACTTGCACATTATGCTCCTAGCACATACCTCTTCTATTAGTTTGAAAATGATTCATTGAAAATTTATACAAGGAAGAGTTGATAAAGCCTTGTATACTAGGTCAAATAAGGGAAAAGGATTAATTAAAAAGATCGAATGTGAAAGGGGAAATCAACCCTTCTTTATTATTCCCCTAAAGAAATGTCATTCTACGAGATGGAGATTTGACTAGAATGAAACAATTATATATACAAGATTCAACTGACCCTTCCACATTATGCTCCCAATGCAAATCTCTTCTTTGAGTTTGAAAAGGCTTCACTAAGAATTTATACAAGGAAGTGTCATTCGACTCTTCTAGATTAGGATATATAAAAAAATTGATTAATTAAAAATCTAAATGCACAAGTGGTGGTCATTCCTTCCTTATTCTTCACCTAAAGAGGTATTATTCTAGGATACTAAGAGTTGACTGAAATGGAACAATTCTTTATAAAATGGTTTGTCTACCCTTCCACATTATTTCCCCAACAAATACCTCTTCTATTAATTTTAAAATGATTCGTTGAAAATTTATATAAGGAATGGTTGACCTATTCTTCCAAA
>JZKD02S0230126.1:12152-32698 GCA_000966675.3 Picea glauca
AGGGGTTGAGATTTTGGGTAGAAGGTTAAAAGTTCAATCTTAAGGGTCATTTTCTGCGTATAAGTTTAGAGCCCTAGCTTATTAGTCCGTAGGGTAGAATACCCAACAACACTAGCTGGCTGGGAGGATAGTCGGTTTGGGTAGAGTTGGTCAGTGCATCAGGTAGTAGCAAAGCAACAGGCTGGACAACCGGGTCAATGGAGAAGTTAGCATCAGGAAGAGGTAAATTTGTATTATTCTATGAAGTAATTCTTAGTCTATTATGAAATTGTTGTTCATTAATTAATTTAACATGCTTATATGCTAAATTGAAATGAATTACTGAGTTTTCTGCGTAGAAGTAGAAGTTTGTTGTTCTAAATTTATGGATTTAATAGAATTGAGTTAATTAGGCTTCTACAATGGGTAAATAAAATACAATAAAAATTATTATCCCCTTTAGCCCCCTCTCTTGTGGAATAATATCTCCCTATAACTATTTTCCTTGTCTATATTGTAGCTAGAGATGTATTTATTATTAATAATGATCAAAGTATTACATTTCCTAGGCACTCTTACCTCTTTCAATTTTTTAGGCACTCCATCTTTTCATCAAATAAACAAAATACATCAATAATATACGAACTCAAAATTGGGGTATTACATAAAACCCATCCCATAATCACTAACCCTGTCCCATTAAGGTCACGCACTCATTTCAAAACCAATTTTATCCCCCCTTTTGTCATTCATTTGAATTATTCACAAGATAGATTTCTTTCTCTTCTCCACACATATACAACTCATTTCTTATTTTCCCCATTTTTCCAGCCAACCTACGCCGCACCCATTTCTTTTTTAAAATTTGATAGTGCAAGAGGATTTCAAGCCAATAAAAAAGCTAAGTTTTGATTTCCCCTTTCCAATACACAAGTATCATAATGACACTCGGCTTCCCAAACCACTCAACAATCGATCTCTCATAGGTTTATTAGACACACAACAAAATCCAATTTACCAGTTCTGTTCCCTTCATCATGCACCACCTAAATAAAATCAACCCCCTTCACTACCACATGGTCCCTCAAGTTTTCCACCTCCTTCTAGGGCTCCAATGCTTCTGGTGAGGAATCTTTATGATGGAACATGAAGGATTATCAACTATGGATGTTTCTTTCACCAATAATTACAATGTATCCATGCACTCAAGCATTAATTTATTGTTGGAATACATAAGTGATTCCCATATCCAACCAACCATAGTTGATTACTTTAAACAATTCTTCTCCCTTTCCCCATGAAAAACCAAGAGTGAGAAAGGAAGGAAAATTGAGAGAGGATTGACTCCTAAACTATTTTCAAAATGAAAATAAGAAAAATAAGAGGAACCAACAGAACCCCCAAACATCCCAAAATAAAGGGTTAAATAGGAAGGCACCTGGAACATTGTGGTCTCCCCCAAGAGACTTATGTGCCCCCTCATTCACCCCCCAACATAAATGTGGGAAACCAAAAATAATTAATACAGGGATTAGTCCTTAGCTCCCCCCACTCTCTCATGTTATCATATCCCCCTATAACTCTTGTCCTTGTTCGTATCACAACTGGCGATGTATTTTATTATTAAAAATGTTCAAAGTATTACATTTCCTAGGCACTCCGACCCCTTTCAGGTTTATAGGCACCCTGTACTTTCATGAATAAAAAATACAGTATTAAATAGGGGAAACAAAACTGAGGTATTACATTCTCCTCCCTGTTATTTTGGCATTGTCCTTAGTGCATATACAAAAAAAAAATCAAAATTTCAAAATTCTTCAAAAAGTCATGGGTACTCTTCCTGCATGGCATCTTCATGTTACCAAGTAGCATCTTCAAGACCATAGCAGGTCCATTAAAATTTTACCAGTTCTAAGACTTGATTCTGGAGCACCTTGACCTTTCTATCCACTATGTGCACTAGTTGGACATGAAATTTTCCTTCTAGCTCCACCTGAATCAAATGTCAATAAATAACATGGTTAGGATCATGCACATAATTTTTCAAAAAAGAGACATGAAATACATTATGCACATTCATGGGAGTAGGCAGTGAAAAAATGTATCCAACTAGCCCTATTATGTCTAATATATCAAATGGACCACAAATTATGGCTTGTAGCTTTGTGAAAATTCCCAACTTTAATGAGCTCTTCCTGGGATTCACTTTCAAAATCACATGCTCTCCCACTTTGAATTCTCTAGCTATCTCGTTCCTATATTCATAACTATTTCATCTATCTTATGCTACCTTCAAATTATTCTTGATTTTAACCATCCGGTCTTCCATATCCTTGAGTAATTCTAGCCCAAGTACTACTTTGTTTATTGGGTTGTCCCAACTCATTGGAGTATTTAGTTTTCTATCATACAAAGATTCAAATGGTTTCATATTCAATGAATCTTGATACCCATTATTATAGGAAAACTCAACCAAATAGAATTAATCTTCCCACTTAGATGGATTATCCATCACATGCATTCTTAACATGTCTTTAATCACTAGGTTCACTCCACAAATGGAATCACTACAAATTCATAATGTCCATACCTGGCTCTAAAGGTTGTCTTACGGATGTCTTGTTCCTTGATTCTTACCTGATGATATCCTAATATCAAGTCTATTTTCTAAAATATATCTTCTCCCTAATAAAAGAGGTCATAAATTATTGGTGGAGGGTATTATTATTTATAGTGGATTTATTTAGATATCTAAATTCAATACACATCCTCAATATTCCATCCTTCATTTTAACAAAGAGTAATGGTGCTCCCCAAGTAGAAATACTTTGGCGTATATACCCTTTCTAAAATAATTCCTCTAGCTACATTTGTAATTATTTTGATTCTGGTGTACTCATACTGTAAGACATTTTCGACATTGGGGTAGCCCTTGATTCTAAATCACTAGAGAAGTCTATATCCCTGTTTAGTGGTAATCATTGTACTTCTTGGAATACATCTTCAAACACTTGCAATAATGAAAAATATTCAAGGCTTGGTCTGTTGGTCGTTTTGGTTCCTCCATGTGGGATACATATAATTGACAAGATTTCCTAAAACATCTCTTCAATTGTAAGGATAAAATATCCCTTATAGATATGAGTCTTGGAATTCCTTTCACAAAGCTCTATTTTCCTTCTTCATCAATACATGTAATGTATTGTCATGAGAATCTAGGACAACATTATGATTTTCCATCCATTCCATTCCAATTAGGATATCATAATATCCTAATGATATGATATTCATATCAACAACTTCATTTACTCCATTCATATTTATTGGACAACCTCTGACTGTCTCATTGATCCTTCTTTTGGTTCCAATGTCTAGTTGAACCAAACTTGATTTTTCAATCTTACTTTTTGCCAAAAGTGATTTGTTCACTACTTTAGGATCAATGTAATAATTACTTCCTCCTGAATCAATTAAAATAGAAATGGGTTGATTAATGATCTCACCTTCCACTTTGATCATAGGGGATTGGTATTCTTCTTGTCAATCTTATAAGGCTACATATATTCTTGGAATGTTTCTTCCCATGTATTATATTGTAGTATCCTCTTGTATGTTGTGCAAGGTCTCCATTTTTTCTTCTCTATGAGGGAAATATGTGTACATGTGATATTATTTGCATCCCCAACATTTGATTGGTGGTGTTCCCATTTTTCCCATGTAGTCTTCCTTATTAGATTCATTCCTAGCAGGATGATATTGTTGATTTGTATTAGGAATGTTTATGTTGAAAGGAGGTTTGAATCCCTTCCTTCTCTGATTATATTTATTCTTCTTCTTATCCTTCCAAAAACTTTGCAAATATTATCTTCCCTTTCCTTTCACATATAGGTACTTAGGCTTCCTAATGGTATATGTCCAAGTTTTAGGCTCATCAAATTGAATCTTATCTTTATAAAATGATGGTAGTCCACTCAAAAAACCTCTTTATATTCTCATTCTCATCCTTGATAAACCCCACATACTTCAACAATTCCAAGAACTTCTTTTCATATTATCCCATGGTCATGCTCCCCAACCTAAGTTCAAATAACTCTTGCATAATCTTGTCATATTATTCCTCTAAAAGAAAATCCTTATGAAAATGTATCTTATGTTTCTTCCAAGTGATATGATTCTTATCAATGTGCTAAACTTTCTTCCATTTATCCCACCACATAACAAATTTTCAAAGAAAATGGTATGTGGAAATTTTGGCTTCTATATTAGAGGAATAATTGTGCAATTGAAAATACTTCCTGATTCCAAGAAGCCAAGATTTATCATCTTCTTCTCATTCCCTTTCACCATCAATGGTCGCTTAAACTTCCTCATCTCTCCTAGAAAATTGTCAATCTCATGTCTTCTTCTTTGATGCCTAAGAATAGACACTTCTTGACTACTCCTTGAATCCTCATATGCATGAAAATTCCTTGTTGAGTAAGGGGTGAGTAATTTCTATGAGTTCTAGTATACCTTCTTGAATGACTATCTCTTCTATAGTTATCTCTTCTTTCATGAGGTCTTCCCTCTTCCTCCTATCTTGAGCCTAATCCATTATTTGCTTGCCTCTACAATTTATTTAGGATTTGCATCATTTGAGAATTATTTTATTTTGTTCTTTCATCATATTATCATTGTCTACTTTGCACCTCTATTCTCAAGCTTCTTAGGGTATCTATTAATGTTTCTAGATCCACTCTACTCCTATGTCCATTAGACCATGTCGTTGCATTTCCAACATTGATATTTTTACCTTTGGATTCTCTCTCATGACTGAAGGATCCCTCACTTCATCCATTTCCCAAACATGCATTATTATCTTGAAATACTATGTTTATACCCCTAATTATGCAATAAAATATGTAGGCGACATAATTTATGTTAGACAAAAAAAACATATATACACATTTCTGGAAAAAAAAACTGCAAATTCTTATTTTGTATCTGTTAGCATCGGAAGTCACTCTTGGATTGCGACAGAAGCAGAGCCCAACGCCCTTCATTTTATGTCACGAATAATTTAATGGGGTGGTCAAATGGATAGAGACCCAGGAGGGTATCGCTTTAACTCAAGAAACCGAGCCTGGTATGTAAAAACATAAGAGGTCTTGATCCAACTTTCGTCAGCGGATTGATTATAAAATGAGCAGATGGAAGACTTGGTAGAAGGAGTGAGCAAGACTGACTCAGGCATCAGGCCTTTCGGTAGGCTGAGGAGGAAAAAATCAGAATATAAGATCCTCTTGGTTCAGAGTTTCAAAGGAACTGAAAGGTGATTCGACTGGATCTTCCAATTCCAAATCATTCAGCGTTGAGAAAATACAAGAACTGATTAGAAACAAATGAAACTATTACAATGATCCAACCTACATCATCCTATAACAATGCAACTCGGTTGGATCCTCCAATTCCGAGATGTTCTAACACAGTGTTAACAAAGAGATGGAAAGAAGCTAACATTCATAAGGCAAGAAGTCTCAAATGTCAATACATAACCAGAGCAACTAGTGCTTCATCAAACTTTACAATCAGGAGCCTAGCTCAACCATCGACCCTTACAAAAATGGAAAAATTGCCTACATATACTCACAACAAAAAAACAACAACAAAAATGAGACATAGCATTAAAAAAATTGTGTCTACATGTCCACTAACAGCCTGCTTGCAGACTCTGAATGATCGTGCACTTATGACAGACGCAATTAGACTCTTGACAACCCGGCGAAAGAATCGACATGCCTTTAATCCCTTGCTGGAGTTTCCATTTATGGTGGAGACGATGTCTAACCACATCCAACAACTTCAATAACTGCTTCCTCTGGATCGGGAATGGCCCTGGTCAACTCTGCCCTTTACGTGGAGGTCTTCTCATGGTTCCACCTGGAATGACTAAATGGTCTAATGGATACGGTATAGAAGTTGGTGCGAAGGCTGGGGCGCATGAAGGTGCACAAACGAAGGTCAGGCGGGGCTAATTTGGCATGATTGACACGAAAAGGGGAAGGGGAGTGATCAAGGGGATGATAGGATCAAGACACATGGAAAGAGGAAGGATACCAGAAAAAGGGCAAGGTGACAGGATAAAATGGTAAAGGGGGACACATTATTTATGGTGGGATGACATGGAAGGTAGAGGAAGGAAGTGGGCCACGTCATGTAGGCAAGTGGGGAACATATGGTAGGGGATAATATGGCATATACAGTGACGCGAAAGGAGGGGGGGGCATAACAATCATTCCATTCCAGACCCCCCCCCACCCTTATTAAAGGTAGAATGGCAAGGGGGGTCTGGAATTGCTTGAGTGTCATTGATCCGGGCACCCTAATCTTGACCATTGAGATATACGTGCCCAATTCCGGACCCCCCCCCCCTCCATTAAAAGTAGAATGACGAGGGGGGTCTGGAATGAAGCTTCGGTTGTCGATCTAGGCAGGTAGATCATGATCATCCAAACCTGTTAGCTCGTTAAAATAACACGCTAGTCCTTCAAAACTTTTGGATTAAATGGGTTTTCCAAACTTGTCTTTTTGCTCAAGGGGATGCTTCTTTTAGGAAAATACCCCATACATGATTATGTGCTAACATTAGGCTCCATGGGGGGCAACATGCCCCCTACAGGCTGCCAAGAACTCTTTTGTAGCTTTAGTGCCTTGTTGTTGGGCTTATGGAGTCATTACTAAAACTTAAAGAAAAACAATATTTACAAACACAGAATAGCCATGTGTGGTTCAAGAGAAAAATCTCCTTAGGAAGTGCCCATTCACAGGACCATTGAAAACTTCTTGACCCTTCAAGTCTCATAACCTGTAGGTATTATTTGAAAATACTTCACATATTTTGAAGGGCCCAATCCATAGGGCTTCAAATTTGTCGTGCTTGCCCTTGTCTTGCTTAGGAGCATCCCATTTCAGTACTAGATCTTCCATCTAGAAATCTTCCTTTTTGGCCTTCCTGTCAAAAGCCTTCTTGATCTTCTGCTGACAGTCCTAAATTTTGTTCATCACCTACTCTCTGGCCTGCTGGACTTCTACCAGTTGATGAATCCTTCTAATCATATCATCAGGCTCTCCTTGATAATACTGGAGAAAATTTTCTATAGGCATGGCTATTTGAGATGGAAAAATAGCTTCTGTCCCATAAAAAAATTGGAAAGGGGATATGCCTATTGATCTCTTTGTGGTCACTCGATCAGCCCATAGAGTGAATTCCAGCTTTGAATCCCAAGCCTTTTTGTTGTCCTCTAACAATATTTTGATGATCCTTATCAGGATTTTGTTGGAGGACTCTACTAAACCATTTCCCTGGGGATAGTATGGGGTGGAGTGAATCAATTTGATCCCAAAATGCTCACAGAATTTGACTAATGGTTCAGCTTTGAAAGATGTTGTGTTATTAGTAACAATCTTGCTTGGGCAACCAAATCTTGTGATGAGGTCCTCCAAGAACCCAATGATTACCTTATGGGAAGCACTCCTGGTGGGGATAGCTTCTATCCACTTAATAAAGAAATCCATGGCGGTCAGGATCCATCTGTGTTGTCCACTGGAAGCAGGGTGGATCTCTCCAATAAAGTCTAAGCCCCACTGCTAGAAAGGTCCTAAAACAACCACAGGTTTTAAAGGCAGGGATTTAAGCTATTTCTTTCCTGAGAACCTTTGACATTTGATGTAGGCTCTGACCTTCCTGTAGACATCGGTGAATAAGGTGGGCCAGTTGTACCTAGCCCTGAGTATTTTGTAGGCTGTGGTTTTCTAGAAATGGTGTCCTCCACATAGGCTGTCATGAAATTCAACAATGATCCTTGGAGCCTCATTTTAAAAGCATTCCCAGGGGGTATTTCCAATATAAAACTTGATCAACAAGGTAGTATTTGACTGCTTTGAGCTTTAGAGATCTTGCCTTGTTCCTTTGTAGGTCATCAGGAGACTGCAACTCTTGCAAGAAATATATGACATCCTTATACCAAGCACATCGCATCAATGGGGGCTCTACTTGAGGGTCTTCATTAGACAACTAATTCTACTAATTTTCTGAGAATTCATTAATGAAACTTACCCCCAAAGCTTTGCAATTTGCTTCAGCCAACAACTTGGCTAAACCTTGACCTTTGATCAAGCTGGTAGGCCTTATCTCCATGTCAAACTCAAGGATCTTGGCTATCCATTTACTCCTCCTCCTGTCTATATCAGGATAAATAAGAATGTGCTTTACAGCAGCTGAAGGAACATAGGAAATGATTTTTGACTGCATGACATAGACTCTAAAATATTTGAGAGCTTTCACCAAGGCATAGGACTACTTGTCCATGATGTCGTATCTGACCTCAACATCCCTTAATTCTATGCTAAAATAGGCAATAGGCTGCTCCAGCCCAACATCACTTTTTTGTAGTAAAACAACAGCCAATGTGTCAGATGAGGAAAAGGAGAAGATAAGGAACTCCTTTGAGTAATTGGGGCTGATAATCACAGGAGCTTCATTCAATGCTTTCTTTATCTGCTCAAAGGAATTTCAAGCCTCAAAAGTGCACCTTACTTCACTTCCCTTCTTCAACATGGTTGTTATAAGCTTTACCATTTCAACAAAGTTAGAAACAAACCTCCTTAGGAAATTAATTTTTCCAAAGAAAGACTAGACTTCTTTCCTGGATCTTGGGATTGACAAGGCTTGGATTGCTTCAACTCTGTCAGGATCAATCTTAACTCCCACTGCTGATACTATGTGGACCAGTAACTTTCCCTCCTTCATGGAGAACAAATATTTTTTGGGATTCAATCAAAGGCCAAAACTCCTGCATTTCAGAAAAACCTTCCTGAGATGACAACAAATTTCTTTATCAGATTTGTAAAAGACTGTAATTTCATCCAAATATATGACCACAAAATTATCCTTTTCCCTGATTAAAGCTATGTCCATGGCTCGCTGAAAAGTTGCCCACGCGTTCATCAATCCAAAGGACATTTTGGCATACATGAATGTGCCCCATGGAGTGGTAAATGTTGTCTTCTCTCTGTCCTCAAGTAGAACAAAGATTTGATTGTAGCTAGAGAATCCATCAATCATGGAAATCTTGGATGATCTTGTCACACTCTACAATATATGTTCCATCTTTGGAAAGGGGTAATTGTTCTTCCTTGAGCTCCTATTCAAGTTTCTAAAAGCTACACAGAGTCTAATTTCTCCATCATTCTTCCTTACTGGGACCAAGTTGGCCACCCACTCTGAATATCTCAATGGCATGATGATCTGGGCGTGTAGTAGCTTCTTTACTTCTTTCTTCATGATAGGCAGCAACATAGGATTGATCTGTCTTAGTTTCTGCCTAAATGGCTTTGCCTCCTTCTTCAATGGAATTTTATGCTCAATGACAGAAGTGTCATAAGTTTTGAGGTCTTCATAGGTCCAAGCGAAAACATCTACAAACTCCCTCAATAATTCAGTGTATTCAGCCCTCTGCTCCTTTGTTAGGCTTCTTGACAATTTGACAAACTTGGGTTCATTCTCGGTGCCAATGTTACACTGAATTGTATCACCATCATCATATGAGATTTTCCCCTTCAATGCCACCTCATTTCTATCAAAAATCCTTTCCAAAGGAACCATTCCCTTTGGAATATGATTGTTGGGCAACTGCACAATGTCACGCTCTACAATCTTGCTCATAAAATTACCATCATCAATATTTTCTTCGGAAACGGGGTCTTGATCAATATGCAATGCTGAAAATTCTTCAACAGTCTCCAAGAATCTTTTGATCTCAAGATCATCCTCGAACACCTTCTAATGTTTGACATTGTTAGGTATGGAGGGCCTGTATTTTACTTCTACATCATATCTGAATTTGGGTGGCAGAGGCACTTTGAAACTGCTTGCTAATGTAGCCAGAGAATCAACAACTATGTTCTCCTCTCGTGGAATGAATGAAATGTTAAAAGCTAAGAAGAAACTATCTATTAGGTCCCATACCTCATTTCTGTAACTCCTAAGTCGAGGATGCTTGACCTGATAAGCGTTTCTAATCTGTTGGACTATCAACTCTGCATCTCTGAATACTGCTACCTCTTGAATTCCCATTTCCCTTGCAACTCTTAAGCCTAAAACAAGATCTTCATACTCTGCCACATTATTGGTTGTCTTAAAATCTATCTTGTATGAAAGAAATACAATTTCCTTAGAAGGTGACACAAAAAACACTCCGGCTCCAACACCTTCCCTGGAAGAGGCTCCATTAAAGAACATTTTCCAGACAGAGGTGATGGATGGAGAAATTTCAAGAGAAATATTGGGCTTCATTCTGAGTTTTAGAAGAGGCTTGGGAGTGTTAGTGAGTTGTAGTAAAATGGAGCCTAGATCAGTGTCAAGAGAAAATATAAGATGGTTGGTAGGATTGGCTTCATCACTGATTATGTAGGCCAGTTGGGCTTCTCTGTATAGTCTCCTATGTTCCCCCCCAAACACTGGAATAGTAGCATAAGTTAGTTCCATTTGCAGGGTTCCCCCAAGTCTTTTTATCTAGGATCTTGACAACAACATACCAAACTTGGGGGGAACATCAGCCACTACAATGTCCATGACTACACTTTTCATGGGCAGCTGAAACAGGGTCACAACTAGATCTTTAATGACTCCTAGACATTGAAATTTCTTGGATTCGAAGGAATAGAGGTCATGATAGGCTCTGGTGACTTCTAGTCCTAATTTTTCCATGACAGTTTTGGGCATGAGGTTGTGGGAAGCCCCAGAATCCATCAAACAGTTGTGCAGTACCTTGTCATGTATGTTCAAGGATGTGTAGAAGGGAGGGGATGAATCACTTATGTCTTCTACCATAGGACATAGGATGATTGGAGGCCTTTCATCTTGCAAATTGATTGAGTCTGTGGGATGACATGAGGATTTAGACTGTAATATCTCGGAGAGGCATTTTTTGAACACTTCATGTTTGATCAGTTCGGAGAGGGGCATAGGGATCTTGATTTTTTGAATTTCATGCTCAAAGTTGAAAGAGGATGCGAGTTTTGGGATTCCCCATGCTTCAGGAACATGAATCTAGACCATTGGAGGGAGGGGTTGGGCCTTCTTACCTTTGTTGTTGTCTGCTACTTCACTAGCAGGTTCCTCCATTCTAATGAGTTGTTCAGGAACATCAGGTGCTCCTGTCTTCTTCTTAGATCTTAGGTTATACTTGTTCTAGCTGTTGCTATCCTTATCTCCCTTGCTCAACTTGTTTAGCTGATTTCCCATGAGAGACTCCTCATATGCTAATTGAGTGAGGTGAGGAAAAGGAGAAGTATCTCTGAAGAAGTGGATTTTAGGGTCAATCCCGTTTATTTCCCCTTCTTCCTCACTAGCTACAAAATTATTTTGAAGAGGGGCCTGAATCTTCTGATCTTCTCTGTCTCTTCCCCTCTGGTCCCTTTGTATAATCTGGGGAGCATTATTGTTTGGCCTCCTGAAATTTCCTCTATTTTTGGTATTTTGAATATTTTTGTATGTTTGCTTCCCCTCCAACTTCATTTTCTCCATCTATGCAGATAAAGACTTCACTATCTTAGTCAATTCATCCACCCGAGGATGAGGCACAGAGGGACCAGAAATCGAGGCTTCAAATCTTCCCTTTCTCCTATCTGCATTGGTCTTATTTCTCAGTCTGTCAACTACCAATACATTAGATTCCACCTCTATGGCCGCATCTTGCATTTGAACTAGGGAGGTAGCTCTTCTCTCTCTCTCAATAGAAGGCAGAAGTCAAGGTCGAATGCATTAGCATAAGAGATTTTAGCAGAGGCTTATGTGGGATTTATCTCAGCAGGGATCTTATAATACATCTTATTGAATCTTTTGGAAAAGTCGGAGAAAGACTCTCCTTCTTTTTTCTTCAAGGACCCAAACTCTGTCATGTAATACATGAAATATTTTTTATCCCCCCACTGCCTCAGGAACTCATTATCTATAGATTCAATCCTGCCAATAGATCTGGGGGCCAATCCCCTAAACCATTTCCTTACCTCACCATCAAGGCATTGGATGAAGACTCTCATCCAGACATATTCATTTTCAATGTTCAGGTTGTTTGTGTAACTATAGAAGGAAGCAAGGTGCTCTTCCGCAGTTACATCCTCTTCCCCAGTGAATTTAGGCATATATTTCAAGTAATCTCCAGCAGGGAGAGGATTCATAGGTTGAGGTAGGATTAAGGGGGCATATCTGGCATCCACTATGGAATCCATTATGTTTAGAGGGGGATTAGCACCTGCCATAGAAACAATAGGTGTAGGAAAACCAGGAGGAGGCAAGGTCTGACTCGGAAAGATGGGAACTGAGCTAAAAGGATGGGAGGGAATCAATAGAAAATTTGGAGAATTAGCTGGCGAGCTAAAAGGAATAGAAGTCTCTCTTTCTTTAATAACAGTGGTAATAGGAGGAGGGGTGGTAAACCTAGGGTAGGAAAATATTCAAAGGTGTTGGGTCTGAACCAGGGTACCACCTCTAGGGAGAGGGGAGTAACAATGGTTTCTCCTACTAATTCAATATCAGGAGGAGAAAACTCAGCAGGAACACCCCCAAAATTTAGACTACGGGAAACTCCAACAGGCGGTAAATAAACAGGATGAGATGAAGGTGTTGGATTTTCTATAAAATCATGAAAATCATCAGAAATACCTGGTTTAGCAGTAGAAGTACCTCCTCCAGAGGACTTTCCCTTTCTGACAATCTTCTCTGGGTCAGCTTCAGGTGGCACTAACGACAGCTGAGGAGTAGAAATTGTATGTCTGCCTCTAGAAGCCACGGCTAAAACAATGGAATCATTTGTGGGTTCACATCAATGAAGTCACCCAGTGGAGTCACCAGGTACACAGTAGCAATCTCAGTAGTTTTGATATATGATGCACTTTCAGAATCCACTAATCATTGCCGTTCAATCCCGAGGAAGATATTCAACTTCGTCCCCAACAACGACTCCAGAAATGTTAGCATCAAAAGTCACTCCTAGATTGCGGAAGAAGCAGAGCCCAATGCCCATCAGGTTATGTCACAAATAATTTAATGGGGTGGTCAAATGGATAGAGACCCAGGAGGGTATCTCTTTAACTCATGAAACCAGGCATGGTATGTAAAAACAAAAGAGGTCTTGATCCAACTTCCGTCAGTGGGGTGATTATAAAATGAGCAAATGGAAGAATTGGTAGGAGGAGTGAGAAAGACTGACTCAGGCATCAGGCCTTTCGACAGCTTGAGGAGGAAAAATGCAGAATACAAGATCCTCTTGGTTCAGAGTTTCAAAGGAACTGAAAGGTGATTCAATTGGATATTCCAATTCCAAATCATTCAGCGTTGATAAAATACAATAACTGATTAGAAACAATTGCAACTATTACAGTGATCCAACCTGCATCATCCTATAACAGTGAAACTCGACTAGATACTCCAATTTCGAGCTATTCTAACATAGTGTTAACAAATATATGGAAAGAAGCTGACATCCATAAGGCAAGAAGTCTCAAATGTCAATACATAACCAGAGCAACCAGTGCTTCATCAAACTTTACAATCGAGAGCCTAGCTCAACCATCAACCCTTACAAAAATGGAAAAATTGCCTACATATACTCACAACAAAAAAACAACAACAAAAATGAGACATCGCATTAAAAACATTGCGTATGCATGTCCATTGACAGCCTATGCATGCAGAATCTGAACGATCGTGCACTTATGACAGATGCAATCAGACTCCTGATAACCCGGTGGAAGAATCGACATGCCTTTAATCCCTTGTCAGACTTTCCATTTATGGTGGAGATGATTTCTAACCACCTCCAACAACTTCAATAGCTTCCTCCTCGGGATCATGAATGACCTTGGTCAACCATGCCCTTTAGGACATGGAGGTCTTCTCATGGTGCCACCTGGAATGATTGAACAGTCTAATGGATAGGGTATGGAAGCCGATGCGAAGGATGGGGTGAATGAAGGTGCACAAATGAAGGTCAAGCGGGGCTGATTTGGCATGCTCGACATGAAAAAGGGAAGGGGAGTGATCAAGGAGACGACATGAGAAAGACACATGGTAAGAGGAAGGATACCAGAAAAGGGCAAAGGTGACGGGATAAAATGGTAAAGGGGGACACGTTATTTATGGTGGGATGATGTGGAAGGGAGCGGAAGGAAGTGGGCCATGTCATGCGGACAACTGGGGAACATATGGCAAGGGATAATATGGCATAAATGGTGAAGCGAAAGGAGGGGGGGCTCATAACAATCATTCCATTCTGGATCCCCCCCTGCCTTATTGAAGGCAGAATTCCAAGGGGGGTCCGAAATCGCTTGAGTTTCATTGATCCAGGCGCCCTAATATTGACCGTTGAGAGATGCGCACCCAATTCTAGACCCCCCCCCTCCATTAAAAGTAGAATGATGAGGGGGGTCCAGAATGAAGCTTCAACCACCGATCTAGGTGGCTAGATCATGATTGTCCAAACCTGTTGGCTCGTTAAAATAACGTGTCGGTCCTTCAAAACTTTTGTATTAAATGGGTTTTCCAAACCCCTCTTTTTGCTCAAGGGGATGCTTCTTTTAGGAAAATACCCCATACATGATTATGTGCTAACAGTATATTAAGGCCACTAGTCATCTTCTTCTAAGTTGGTTGTAATATTTACTACTCATACCAACTTTTTGGGTGCATAAAAAGATCCCTTTCTTCAATATATTTTTTATGAATATTCATTTTCTTAATTATGATCTTGGAGAAAAACCTTATGTCCTTATGAAGTTTTCTAGGTATTTTTTTACCTTCTATAGAAGTCTTCCTATCCGATGTGGCCTCCACATGGACCCATTCCATGTGTTATAGATTACATGGAATTGAAATGGTTGATTATGTGGTGCCAACATGGCATCGTTCAGTGATCCACGAGTCATCAAGAACTGCTTCCCTTTCTCCTTTCCTTAAAACACCTATGGTCTGGTCTGGTTCAACAACCATCAGCTCACTGATGACTGGGCCACCATGTGCAACTTACATATAACTCTACCATCCTAGTGGTCAGTGCATTGAAGCTTCTATACACTCCTTCAATCCAATGTCATTTTGAATCCACCGAGACACCATCCCATCAAGATACCAGGGCATTGATTGGCCACTATGTTCAAGCTACATATAACTCTCATGCACTAGTATGGTTCTATCCATCGGGCCACCAGATGCTCCATGTAAACTTTTATCCAACAAGGGTGATCTGATGTTGTTCCATCGGGCCACAAACCTATTGGTCATTAGGAATATCACCCCAAATCTTTTCATTCCATAGTGGATTTTAGTCCCATCCACTCATCCACTGGGCCACTATTTACCTCAGCCAAAATTTAACAAAGTGCGTGGGTTGCACAGGGTTCTAGGGTACCATTTTCACACAAGTAATCAAAGGTCATTTTTTTTTCTTAGAAACCATTTCGTCAAACCTTTCAACATGTATGTGGGATAAGGAAATAATTCCCATTACATATCTATGGTGGGGAAACCATGTGAGGCTCAATCAATGGTTCACATGCACTATCTTTTCAGAAGGAAAAACTTTCAATCTCGTGCTCCAAATCAATCAATAATAGCTCGCTAGAAATGATGTAGTATCCCAAAAAAGAAACAAGGACTAGCATGGAAAGGACATCAGTCAATGAAGTTGTTTTTTCTCTCCTCTTATCACATATCATCATCAATAATATCCACAAGGACACATACCATCATTGCAATGATGGAATCAATTTACATATTTGACAACAACTTCACACCCAACAATCTTGAAAACAAACTCAGTGACAATGTGGCTATCAACACAAGCATGTAGGAATTTTACCATTACCAAAGGCATCCTTGAGAGTATACCCATAAATATAAAAATAAAAGTCCCACTTCCCTCTGTGTACACTGAGGATGATTTCATTCCAAGAAAATCCTCCTCCAAACCGCTTTTGTCTTGTCATGTAGTAGGCCCTCGAAGGATCAGTGCTATAAACCTATAGCTCTCATACCACTTTGTAACATACCCAACATCAACACATGAAAAACTTTTCTCTGATACCAATATGTAACATACCCAGCCTACAACAGGTTAGGCCATGCTACCCCAAGAACGCACTTCTTGAACAGATGGTTCTTTCACCAATAATGTCAATGCATCCATTCACTCAAGCATTAACTTATTATTTGAATACACAAGTGAATGCCACATCCATCCAACCATGGTTGATTACCTTCAACAATTATTTTCCCTTTCCCCATGCAAAACCAAGAGTGAGCAAGGAAGGATAATTGAGAGAGGAAAGACTCCCATAAAATTTTCATAATGAAAAAAAAGAATAAGAAGAGGAACCAACGTAACCACCAAACAACCCAAAGGAAAGGTTTAAATATCAAGTTTGTCTAGGCATAATGTGGTATCCACTAAGAGTCTCACGTGCCCCCTCATTCACCCCACAACATAAACATGGGTAACATAAAATAATTAATAAAAGGATTATTCCTTAGCTCCCCCCTCTCTTGTGGAATCATAACCCCCTATAACTCTTGTCCTTATCCATATTGCATCCAACGATGTATTTTATTATAAAAAATGTTCAAAGTATTAAATTTTATAGGTACTCCAACCTTTCATGAATAAACACAATATATTACTAAATTAGGGACTCGAAACTGGGGTATTACAAGAAGGGTGATAAAACTAGAATCCAAAAGTTCAAGATATGTATTCAAGAGGTAAGGAAATAATTCCATAACTTATCCAAATAAATATGTAATGGAGTGCAAGAGTTTCATAACAAGGCTACTCAAATCCTATCCGAACTGGACAAAACCATGAATGAAAACATTGAGTTTGTTGGGATAAGAACATGCTTGGATGAAATGGAAAATGGGCATAATTCAACCCTGATGAGGCTGAAGTCCTCCCAAGAATGACTGGTTGGGAAATTAAATTGACCTATGCTTCCTTTTATAATTGTTAGCAAACATGAGAAAAACTAGAAATGGATTTAAAGAATTCCCGAGTTGTATGTGCAAGGCTCCACAAGGAAGCAATCATTATTTCCATCCAATTCCATTTTTCCAAATTTGGCAAGCTGGATCAACCCAATACAGATGAAAAAACACAGCTGGAACAAGAGGATGCCATGTGTTACAAACCAAAATTTCACACCTAGCTATCTCACCCTAAGTGTCGCAAGTGTCACAAAGTGACATATGCACCTTCCCAAGTGTCACATTCACTTTGGGAGGTGTCTCTAGCCCTTGACACTATGAAAATAATTTTTCATTACCCCTACGTCATATGGGAGAAGGAATCCCATCATTTCTAGGTCAAAAAACACCTTTTCCTTAGAAAATTCGACCTTGTTTTGGGAATTTTTGAAGGGTGGTGCCTCCTTGGCCATGTGTAGGGAACATCGGTTCTCCCCTTCCCATGTATAGGGAGCACCACTTTTGGCATATGGAACCATGTCTCTCACTCGGGGGGATTTCCTTTCTTGTTAGAGGATAAAGAGGTATCCACCACCTTTATCTATGGGCTCTCTCTCTCAATATGGGGTTGGTTATGTTGGACCCCCATGCATTGGCTTCACTTTAGGATTTTATCCAAACATCAAGAAGCCATATCCTCAACCATATCCCTCATTTTCTCATCATGGTTATACCTCTCAATCATATATATTGAGGGATTTCCAAGGTGAAAGGGAGGAAGTAATCGGTCATAGTATCATAATTTTGATCTTGGTAGATTCATGCAAGGGGCTTGATGAAGAGAGCCTGGAGAGGTTGTTGCTACATCAATCAAAGTTTGTAAGTATTCTCTTTAGGTTCTCATTTGAATATACTTGGCCTATTTCCTTCAAGATTGTGTATTATTGCATGTGCTTGTCTATTGTACCTTCAATATTTGTAGATAAATTTGTTTGACCTAATATTGTAGAGTAGGAGATAATCATTTTTGTTTTCTCCCTATTGTAGGTATCAAATTTCTCCAGGGATTTTGGAGATCAAGTTCAGATTGGAAGCAACAAGGAAAAACTTTGAAACAAGATGCATCACACCCTTTCTCCTTCTCTCTTTATGATTGGTTAAATTGAATTCAAAGGGATGTTAGTGTCCATTTGTAGTGTTTATGTCTTGGTATATGGGTATGTAATCCAAGTTAGGTTTCATCTGTCCACAGAAAAAATATTCTGTAATAGAAATTGGCGACTCCATTGGGGAGGGACTTTGACTAGTCTTTCATTGGATCATCCAAAGCCTTTTTTTGTCCTTAAATATTGTTTGTTTCTTGATTCTGATCTATTTTCCCTTATATATTCTTCACTCAAGAGATCAAAGAGTCATTTATTAATTTTTATGAGTTTTTAGCCTTTTTGAGCAAGTTTTTGAATTTTTCAGAAGGGTGGCACTCCCATGCAGTTCACACCAGGGCACCATCTACTGCATTGGCACTCTCCAAAAGCCTACTAGAGGGCACCATTAGATGAATGGTTCCCCCCAAGAGAATCTTACAGATTTTCATTCCCCTAACTGACACTCTGTCTCCTTGTGAATAGGGGTGTCCTTCCCCTTGTTTTGGTGATTTTCCCCTTTTTTGCTTACTCTTTCTCAATCTGATCTTGATGGGATTTTTTACCAGAGATTCCTTGAATATATTTCACTTTGTTTTCCTAAGAATTTGACATTCATCCATTACAATGCCAAGTGATGAAGCTTGCTGAAGTTATTCAACAACTTCAACAAAGAGTCATAGAATTAGAGCTTCAGACCATACCAAGTACTCTGCAAGAAGAGCGCAACCAATGATAAATGACTGCTTAGAGCACAGTAGAAAGGATTAAAGAACTTATTGAGGAATGAAAACAATTAAGTAGCAGAAGTGCGTAGATACATGAGAACCTAACCGAGAATCCCGATTTGCACAAATTGGAGTCGCAGCTCCAGAAGGCGAAGCATGAAGCCAAAAAGCTACAGGTGCAGTTGAAGGCCCTATCACCCATAGAGAAAATGAAATGGTCTCATGAGCAGTGCATATCATAGAAGCAGATCCATATAATCCAGAGAAAGGTAATGGAATTAACTCAACAACTTCAACCTTTGTAGGATAAGGAATGTCATCTATTTATAGAGATCAAGAACCAAGGAACAGAGTTGGAATAGGTCATGAATTTAACACAACAACACCTAGAAGGGCCAGTGAATTTCGCACTACTCCAGGAGTTCACCGAGCAAGAAGAAGTTGCAATGTAGTAGGTCGAAGAAGATCGAGACAGGCTCGAAGTGCTTCAAGAAGAATTGATCAGACCTCAGTGACTTGGGATGAGTCACAGGTGAGTGTTGGGGGTATGTTGGCCCTTGACCAAGTCTTGGGAGATACTTGGTCATATTTGATCATTTTTGGGACTTTGACGCCCTATCAAAGGAAGTGCGCAAGACGAAGTAGAGATTATGAGATCTCGGCCCACTTTGGATCCTTTTTGGGTTTTTGGAGATAATGTAATGGGATTGTGATGTCGACCCGTGGGTTTACCCACGCTTAGGCCCACTTTTGTAAATGTATAAGTAGAAGCCTAGGCTATATAAGAAGAGGCTCAAAAGCTAAGTTAGTAGTGTCTTAGTGCTAAGAGTTGATCTATGTGATAAACTTACAGAGTTGAGTGCAAGTATTGTAAGTGTTGAGTGCATAGATTGTAAGGAGGCTCTGTGCTAGATCTACTTAGGGAAGGAGGATCTGGCGAGGTGCACGCAGATATCTTGTCCTATGCGGAGTAGTATTTTGATAAGCTCTATGCTGTAACCTGATTGACTGAAGCTAATACAGAAGAAGAGTTGGTGGACGTAGCCCCAGGGTGGGGGTGAACCACGTAAATACTGTGTGTTGTGTTTTTTGCTTATTCTTAGATGTTTTGTATTGTTAAGTGATTATATTAGATTGGATAGATCTATTCTTTCTTTGTGCTTCTGAGATATGAATGAATGTTAGATCTGATATATATGAATATGCTTAGTGTTGATCTACTAGATTTGATCTATTTTACTCTTGCTAAGTGTTGAAATCTTATATCTAAGTGAATGTTGTGATGCTTTGTAACTTCTGTAAAGTATAATAAGGAATGTATATTGATGAATGACCTAGGCTAAGTGCTTTCTAAGTGTTGAAATCATAGAGTTGTGTCCCAGCTAAGGTTACAGACACCTAAGTCTTGCAACCACCCCTACCTCTACCTCAGGTGAGACTTCATCTGCTTCACAGGTGTTTTCGAAAGGGCCAATAGTTAGGGTTTTGTTGGTGCGTTGAACCCCAGGTCTACCCCTGTGCCAAAAATTCTAATGTAATAGTCTCCTCAACCATAATACATGAGGGGACCATCAGGTCAATCTCTATTAAGCCCTAATATTAGCTCATTACCCCTTAATTGGGGCATATTATATTAGTAATGTTATTTTATTTATGTCAGCTTTAGGCCATTAGTTGTAATTATACCTCCTAGTCTCCTAT